>APFE030269339.1:7539-37489 GCA_000404065.3 Pinus taeda | reverse complement strand
CTCTCGCATTTTTATTTTTCCTGTGATTTAGAATTCGTATGCAGGTAATTTCTGTACGGGGTTAAAACCTACACTGATCTTCTCACAGTTGGAGTTTGTGGCTCCTCATATTTTGATTCCTCTTCTGTTGTAGAGTATGATTCCTCCCGCTTTAGCTCAAACTCTATCTTCTCAGGTTCCTTTGGTAGGAATTCATGTTTAATAACATCTTTCACCTCTCTAAACACAACATCGCGGCTCTACACAACCTTCCTTGTTTCTGGGTTCCAAATCTTATAAGCTTTTAAACCATCCTTATACCCAATAAAGATGCACCTTTCAGATTTACTATCCAACTTGGTTATTTTCTCCTTTGGAACATGTACATATGCATCACATCCAAATACCCTCAGATGTGAAAGAGGGTTTTTTACTAGTCCATACCTCTTGTGGAGTGTTATCCTCCAACATTGATGAAGGTTATCTATTGACCAGGTAACATGTAGTCTCCACCACCTCTACCCATAATTCCTGCCCTAACCCAATACCGTTGAGCATGCTTCTTGTCTTTTCCATTAGCATCTTGTTCATTCTTTCTGCAACTCCATTTTGCTGATGTGTGTATGGTGTAGTCTTCTACTATGCTATACCACACTCCTTACAAAATTCTTCAAATTCCTTCTTGCAAAACTCTCCACTGTTATCTGTCCTCAACACCTTTATCTTCTTCTCTGTCTGGTTTTCCACTAAAGCCTTAAATTCTTTAAACTTGTCAAAGACTTCAAATTTATTCCTGAGGAAATATATCCATGTACTCCTTGAGAAGTCATCTATAAATGATACATAGTACATAGACTTACCCAGTGATGGAACCGATACATGTCCAAACACATCACTATGCACAAGATCTAATATCTGTTTCACCCTCTTAGCACTAGAGGGGAAACTCACCCGATTCTGCTTCCCATATACACAATTTTCACAGAAATCAAAATCTAGAGAGAAATTAGATATACCTTATACCATACCATTACCATGAAGTATTCTAAGGCCCTTCTCTCCAATATGTCCAAGCCTTTGATGCCATAGCATGGTATTTTCTCCAGAGACCACTAGATTTTCTGCTCCACTTTCAAGAATCATAGAAATGCTGCACCCATCAATAACAATGCTACCCTGAAGCTTGTACAAAGTTCCAATCCAAACTCCCTGCATCAATACCAGTGCTCCCCGAACCATCTTGTAGGTATCTTTCTTGAACACTGTTTTTACACCTGCATTGTCCATCTTGTTGAAAATAGCAACAAGAAATGCTAAAAATAGAAGTGCCAAAAATAACACTGCTATAAATAGAATTTTGGGATACATTGCAATTTTAGTTAGTCCCTGAACTAAAATTGAGAATTAAAATTTGAATTTGATCTTAGCAGTTGTTTGTAAAATAATTAATTAATTCGTCTTGAGTTAATTAGTTGTAGAAAATCAAACATGACGTCTATGCGAAGACAAGCAACAGTTATTCCTTTGATTGAGGAAGTTATCCCATGACTAAGGAGATCATGATGAATTGTACTTTGAGTTGTAATTAGTTAGCTCAGTTTTAACTGAGTTAAGTCTAGTTAGATTAGTTCCAATAGTTTGTTGAACTGATTGTGAGTTCAGTTAGTTAATGCATGCATGAATGTAACTTCTGCACTTCAAATAACTGAATATTCTCTCATAAATAACTCATGCATGTCAGTTCAGTTAGAGACCCAGTTGAGATCAGATGATGGGACATTGTACTATCAGTTGCAAGAATATTCAATTGAGGATATCTCTTGCATGCAGAAGGAATTCATTCCTTGGAGATTGCACAGTTACTTTTGAGTTTGGTGAGTTGTGTGAGAGGCCAATTCACACAGGTGGCAACATTGGACCCCAGGAGAAACTACGCAAGGAAATAGGAGGCTTGGAGGATTGGAGGAAGACATATGTTGTGTCTATTCAGTCTGTGAGCTGTATTGAGGGATTATACTGAGAGATGGATAGCTAGTGAGCTAAAGCTTTGTGTAATCGGGACATATTTCCACTTGTATGATAATACAAAGATAGGGGTTTTTAGCTGAGGCTTTCCCCAGAGTATTCTTCTGTGTTCATGTGTGATTGATTTCTCATTATTTGTTATATGTGTTCTATTTGATCTTGCTCAAAATCGATTAAGCTTCCGCAAGTTTGTTTGTAGATGTAGATCAAGTATTTTGCTTTAGTATATTGCATTATCAGGTGATCTACAGTGAGAATTTCTACATGGTATCAGAGCAAAGGTGATCAAAGTGAAGAAAATTATACAAATAAGGGAGAATTTCAAAGTTTGAAGTTCCTGATTATAGAAATCGAGTTCTTATCACTTCTCAATTTCACCAATGGCGTTCAATGGTTTAAGACTCAAGTATGCCCTTGATGGCAGCTCGAATTATATAGCCTGGAAGGATCGCATGGAAGAAATATTAGAGGACAACGGTTTAAAGGAATTCATTGATCAAGAAGTCCCAAGCCAGCAACAACTAATGCCCAAGAATTGGCGGAATGGAAGAAATGTGTGGCTAGAGCGATGATAATCGTCTTGGAGGGAGTTTGAGACCAATTTGTCTCAAGCCTCCATGGGAAGGAGACACTGTTTTCAATGTGGAAAACATTGAAGGATATATATCAGAACAACAATGATTAGAGGAAGCTGGCGCTGAAATACAAGCTTCGGAAAATCAAGTGTGAAAAGGGTGACACGATATCTACATATCTGACCAAGCTCACCACATGCAGGGATGAGCTTAGAAGTGTAGGTATCACGACAACCGATGATGACATGGTGAGTCTTGATCTCCCCGGTCTTCCTAAGAGATGGCATAGTTACCAAGACTCGGTAAATGGAAGAGAGAAACTACCAGATTGGGAATGACTTTGGTCAGATGTAATGCAGGAGGAGATAAGGAGAAGCACCAGAGATGGATCTTCATCAAAGCAAGATGATGAAGAAAATATAGCCTTAGCGAGTAAGGCAAAGAAAGGGAAAGGAAAGGCGCCCCATTCCAAATCCAGTTCTTCCCATGGTGGGAAGAAGTTTGACAAATCGAAAGTGAGATGCTTTCATTGTCATGAGGTGGGCCATTATGCTACAAATTGCCCACAGAAGAAATCTAAGAAGGGATCTTTGAAGGGATCAGATGGTGAGGCACTGGCCTCACAGTTCGAATTGGATTTCTCTCTAATCGCATGCATGGTTTCATCCATGGTGGGATGTGTTTGGTACCTGGATAGTGGAGTCTCTTTCCACATGACTGATGACAAGAATCTTTTCAGTACCTTGGAGGAGAAGGATCTCCAGATGCAGATCGAGATGGGCGATGATGGAAAGTACTGTGTTTCAGGTGAAGGTACAATTGTGTTTCAGAGGGAGTATGGAGCTCCTCTCACCCTGATTGATGTAAAGTATGTATTGGGTCTGAATAAGAGTCTTGTGTCTGTCGCTATGCTAGAAGACAAAGGCTATGATGTAGTCTTTAGTAAAGGAAAGGTATTCCTAAGGCATATCGACACTGGAAAGACCAAGAGGATTGGGATTTGAGTTAAGAATCTCTACAAGCTGCAGGTAGACGACTGTGCTACATTGAGTTCCAAAGCAGAGATGGTGCAGAGCCAAGATGTTGGCGAGCTATGGCATGGAATATTGGGCCACTTGCACCATGGGGCCTTGAAGATCATGCAATAGATTTCTACCGGATTTCCCAAGGGAAAACTGGAGCAGATGGATACATGCAAAGTTTGTACCTTGGGTAAGTATGCAAAATCTTCCTTTCAGGATAGAGATAGTAGAGCTAGAGCAATCCTGGAGCGAGTTCACACAGATGTGTGTGGACCATTCTCTACAGCCTCCACCGCTAAACAAAGGTACTATGTTATTTTTATTGATGATTTTTCTTGTAGATGTTGGATCTACTTTATGCAGAAGAAGGATTAGATCTTCTCAAGGTTTTGTGAGTTTAAAGCCTTTGCAGAGAAAGAATCTGGAAAGAAAATAAGGGCCTTTCATAGCGACAATGGTGGAGAGTATGTCTCCCAACAGTTTAAGGACTTCTGCACAGCAGAACGAATTAAATAAGAGTTGACGGCACCCCATAACCCACAACAGAATGGGGTGTCCAAAAGGAAGAACAGATTGATTGTGAGAACAACTCAAGTGATGTTGCATGACCAAAGCCTGCCACTTCATTTGTGGGCTAAGGCATGTAATACAACAGTATACTTGAAAAACAGAAGCCCGCACCGTATACTAGAGATGAAGACACCAATGGAAGCCTTTTCCTGGAAGCGACCAGATGTGAGTCACTTCAGGATCTTTGGATCATCGGTTTACTGCCATGTGACCAAAGATGCCCAAAAGAAGCTAGATCCAATAGCTGAGTTGGGGATACTTGTGGGGTACACGGATACACCACACAACTATCGGGTGTTCCTGCCTACCAGTCAGAGGACAGTGGTACGCAGAGATCTGAAGTTTGACGAGCAGAAATCCATGCGAGTATCACTTGAGAGGGAGCTCAAGTTGCATGCAGAGGAGGAACTTTCAGTTCCTAAGGAGGAGGAGCCTTAGATTGATGTGTAGCAGCTGCGTGCAGAGGAGGAAATTTCAGTTCCTAAGGAGGAGGAGCCTCAGATTGATGTGGAGCAGCTACATGTAGAGGATTCGGGAGTGGAGACATCCACTCCTACTGAGTCTTCTAGAGATGGGAAGAAGCACTCAAGGGAAGCTTACAGGTTGATGATCGATGCATGAGAGAATGTGGGACAGCCATCTCCTCAGCGTAGACAGAGGAGGTCACCCAAGTGGTACACTGGTTACATGGCCCTGGTTGGGGAGTGTGTAGAGACTGAACCTTCTTCATTCGAGGAAATAGTACAACTACCAGTCTGGGTTGATGCAATGGTGGAGGAGTATAACTCCATCATTCAAACTGTGTTTGGGATGTTGTCCCAAGACCTCAGGACAAGTTAGTGGTGAGTTCCCGATGGCTTTACAAGGTAAAGCAGGTAGCTGACGGTAGTGTTGAGAAACATAAGGCAAGGTTTGTTGCTCGTGGTTTCTCACAGGTCGAGGGGATCGACTACGATGAGAATTTTGCTCCTGTAGTAAGGTACTCATCTATCAGATCGATTTTGGCACTATCAGCACAAATGGGTTGGAAGATCCATCAGATGGATGTGAAGACTGCGTTCCTCAATGGGAAGATTGAGGAAGAGGTGTACATTGAGCAGCCCGAAGGTTTTGAGACCTTCGATCGTGAGTCACATGTGTGCCGACTCAAGAGGGCTTTGTACGGGCTGAAGCAAGCACCTCATGCTTGGTAGACCAGGATCAACAGTTATTTCACCGAGTTGGGCTTCACCAAGAGTGAATCAGATGCGAACCTTTACCACATCATGGTAGAAGGTAAGCCAATGATCATTGTTCTTTATGTGGATGATCTGATTTTGACAGGTGATGATCAATTGATCAAGTCTTGAAAGGGGGACCTTGCAAGAGAGTTCGAGATGAAAGACATGGGTCTTATGCACTACTTTCTAGGCATGGAATTGTGTAAGAAGGATGGGGAAGTGTTTGTGTCTCAAGGCAAGTATTCCAATGATATACTCAGGTGATTCCACATGGAGAAGTGCAAACCCATGCAGACTCCTCTAGCTGGTAACTGGAGGAAGGAGGATGCTACTTTGGGTGAGGTAGTAGCTGCTACTATTTGTCGACAGCTTGTGGGTTCACTAATGTATCTAGTGAACACACGACCAAATTTATGCTTTGTAGTGAACCAGCTGAGTCAAGCTATGGTTCAGCCTACCAAGCTATTTTAGAAGGAAACAAAGCATGTGTTGAGATAGCCCAGAGGGACATCTCAGTATGGATTGTGGTATAGATGAATAGAGGGAGTGAAGCTTCAGGCTTCATAGATGCAGATTGGGCAAGGAGTCCAGCAGACCGAAAGAGCACTTCTGGAGGAATATTCAACCTTGGTTTAGCTACAGTTTCTTGGCACAGTAGGAAATAGAGGTCAATTGCACTTAGCTCAGCAGAGCCTGAATACATGGCTACCAGTCAGGCAACATGCGAGGCCATTTGGATGCGGAAGATTCTAGTGGGATTGTTTGGTCAGAGGATGGATCCAATTGTGATATATTGCGATAATCAGAGTTGTATCAAACTCTCTGAGAATCCAATATTTAATGACGGGTCCAAGCACATAGATATTCGACATCATCATATTTGAGATTGTGTGGTGAAGAAGATCATGTTGTTGTTGTATGTTTCAACCGAGGAACATGATGCAGATATTTTGACTAAGGCTTTGTCAAAATGCAAGTTCGAGTTCCACAGAGACAGGATTGGGGCGACTGATAATCCCTGTCTTGTTGAGAGGGAGTGTTGAAAATAGCAACAATAAATGCTAAAAACAGAAGTGCTAAAAATAGCACCGCTATAAATAGCATTTCGAGATACATTCCAATTTTAGTTAGTCACTGAACTAAAATTGAGAATTAAAATTTGAATTTGATCTTAGCCGCTGTTTGTAAAATAATTAATTAATTCATCTTGAGTTAATTAGTTGTAGAAAATCAAACATGAACTATGTGAAGACATGCAACAATTATTCCTTTGATTGAGGAAGTTATTCGTTGATTAAGGACATCAGGATGAGTTGTACTTTGAGATGTAATTAGTTAGCTCAGTTAACTGAGTTAAGTCCAGTTAGATTAGTTCCAACAGTTTGTTGAACTGATTGTGAGTTCAGTTAGTTAATGCATGCATGCATGTAAGCACTGCAATTTAGATAACTGAATATTCTCTCATAAATAACTCATGCATGTCAATTCAGTGAGAGACTCGGTTGAGATCAGATGATGGGACAACGTACTATCAATTGCAGGAATATTCCATTGAGGATATCTCTTGCATGCAGAAGGAATTCATTCCTTGGAGATTGCGCAGTTACTTCTGAGTTTGGTGAATTGTGAGAGAGGCCAATTACATAGGTGGCAACATTGGACCCCAGGAGAAACTGCGCAAGGAAATAGGAGGCTTGGAGGATTGGAGGAAGACACATGTTGTGTCTATTCAGTCTCTGCGCTGTATTGAGGGATTGTATTGAGAGCTGGATAGCTAGTGAGCTAAAGATTTGTGTATTCTAGACATATTTCCACTTGTATGATAATACAAAGATCAGGGTTTTTATTTGAGGCTTTCCCCAGAGTATTCTTCTATGTTCATGTGTGATTGATTTCTCATTCTCTGTTATATGTGTTCTATTTGATCTTGCTTAAAATCGATTAAGCTTCTGCAAGTTTGTTTGTAGAATTAGATCAAGTATTTTGCTTTAGTATATTGCATTATCAGGTGATCTACAGTGAGAATTTCTACACATATTGCTTACATAAATTAGATTTCTGGCCAATGCAAGAATATGTAGAACACCCAGAGTGTTCTAATCCTTCCACCTTGCAACTTCAACTTGACTTTTCCGCGACCAATGATTCTAGCCTTCTAGTCATCGCCTAATAAGACATCACCCCATCATACTTATCATACTCGCAGAACCACTCCTTGTGGGGTGTGAAGTGAAAGGATGCACTTGAGTCAATCAATCATGCCTCATGATCTACATGTGTACTTGAATAAGAAGCCAAGTACACATCCCCACCTTCATCTGAGGTGGTTTTCGCCTCTTACAGAAGGAGCATCATCAAATCTTTTTCCTTTCTTGGGAGCTTTAGATCTACAGTCCTTTTTTAAGTGCCCTTCCTTTCCGTATTTCCAGCACACCTTTATAGGTTTTCCTGGAGATTTAGATCTCCCACTCAAGGATTTTTTTTTTTTTTTGGGACCATCCCTATACAGAAAATGCATCATCATTCTGACCCTCCATATTTTTCTGTCTCATCTCCTCTGGTAGCAAGGACGAGACTATTTCATCAAACTGCAAGGCAATCACATTGCTACCTATCGCAACAACTAGACTATCCCACGAATCTGGTAGAGAACACAACAAAATGACACACATATCTTCATTTGAAATTTTTATATCAACTTATAACAACTGGCTTACCACAATATTAAATGCGTTCAGATGCTCTGTCACTGAGTTTCCATCCTTCATCCTCAGGTTATACATATTTTTCCATAGGAATAGTTTATTCACCAGAGACTTAGATTGGTAAAAAGTCCCTAACTTGTCCCATAAAGCCTATGCTGAAGCTTCCCCTGATACATTCAACAATATTGAATATGAGATACACAACCATATTATGCTCTTTGCCTTGCGATCCAACTTCAGCTAGTTTTCAACTAACATTGACGCTGGTTTAATACCCAGATCTATCGTGATCCATTGATCTTTATCCACCAGCAGATCCTTTATCTTGAGTTTCCACAACTGAAAAATTTGACCATTAAATTTCTCGATCTCTATCTTTCCATTACTCGCCATCTTCTTTCATCGCAAGAATCAATCCCGTAGATCTCCCACTGAACAAGGTCTACCACAGGCCTAAGCAAAACCCCTCAGCAGCAACGATGCCCCCTTGAATCTAAAATAGCTCTGATACCAAATGTAGGTTTTAACTCCATATAGAAATTACCTACATACGAATTTTGAAAACATAAAATAAACAATGGCGAGAGCATAAAACATAAAACAAATATACATAGAGATTTCCCCCTAGATCCCAAAACCGAGACTACCAGATTGATTTTTCATTATATTCCTTTTAATGTTACAATACATATATATACATGTCGAAGCATCCATAAACCCTGGATTAGAAAATACCATAGTTCCCTTAACTGGATATACATAATACCATGGGAAAAAAACCATCATGCCCAAAACCATGTGTGAAAACCACGCATAAAACCATAGGTAGGTCCACCCACCTAATATAGGGTCCAATTTTTTTTACCTTGGGGCACTGCCACGAACCCCATAGAGGGGGCTTCCGCCCCCCCACGCGTGGGGCTAGTTGTGGAAAGAATATAACACAACCCAACAACTAGAAGAACTAGTACTTGCAGAGAAGCTTTACCTTCATTCCCATGGCTATGATTTTGGTTTCATCCCTTGAATCATATATTGGATCTTGTTGAGTGGTTGCAGTAGTCTTTTGTTTCCCCTTGTTATTAAACTTCTTTGGTCTCATTTCTGGATGTAGTTTCCAAAAATTGTCTTCATCATGGCCTTCTTTTATGCAATGTTTACAGGTAAGTCTATCTCCCTCTTTCTTGACTATAACATTATTTTTGTCTTTGCCTTTAAAATTCCTCTTTCCCTTTGTCTCTAGATTTGGATGGCTTCTTGCTAGTATCTTGAGGAACATTCTTGCCTCCAGCTTCTAAATGATTTGCATGAACACATACTTTGTCTAGATTGGAGGGATTAAATGATAATTATAGTATGCCTCAAATAACTATGTAATCCACCTATGTATTTAAGGAGAGTGCCTTGTGAAGACAAATCTACACCCAAGATTAAAGATCTTCTAAATTCTTGTGTGTAACTTTGAGAAATTTGACCTTTAGTTTGTCTAAAATTTTTCCAATCCATAATTACTTTTTCCATATAAGCTAATGGATAAAATTACTTTCCTAATGCATCTACAAAATCATTCAAAGAAGAGACAATTTTACCACTTTTATTCAAATCTTCTTGAGTTCTAGCCTCCCACCAGATGAGAGATGCACTTTCCAAATGAAAAGAAGCAAGCTGGATCTTGGTAACATCATCCTTAATCCTTTGAATCCTGTAATAGACTTCAATTTTATGAACCCAATTATCCAACTTTTTAGCGTTTATGTCCCCATTGTACATAAGCAATTCAAACTTGACATAAAGCTCAAGCAAAGGAGACTTAACATGTCCTTTTAGAAATCTAGGAGGAGTATGTGTATGTGTTGAAGGAGGTGAATAAGGAGGTGAAGATGGAGGTGAAAGAGGAGGTGGTGGTGGAGGCTTGATCCCATCACCACCATTACCTTTTTGTTGATTTGAACTCTCTCCTTGCAACCTTGCTATCCTTTCATTGTACAAGGCTTTTAACATCTCAGTCATATCATAAAAATCCTTTCTAAAATATTTTTCATCCTCAGACATATGGTCATGTCCTTATTCATGTCCCATGACTGGTGGATTTTGAGGAGTTTGTGATCTCCTTGAACCGATTTGAGGATTTCGTTCTTCAAGCACTCCTTCTCGTCTCTTCAACTTAGACCTTGTAAGCATTAAAAAAACACTTGCAAACGCAACCATGCTTTGATAGCAAACTGATCTAAAATTAAAAACTTGAAGTGTTTTTTAGTTAAGTTTCGTAGTAATAACTAGAGAAAAATAGACAATATGCAACATCACACCAACAACAATTTGATGACGGAGTTCACCCCTCTTGGATTACGTCTCTAGGTCTAGCTTCCAATGTTGGCCCTTTCTATTATATGATCAAAATGTAAATTACATCAACATACAATGCTGAAATCACAAAAATAATGTTGTCATTGTGTCTAGAACAACCGAAAACCCTTGTTTAGGCTCTTCTTGGGCTCCAAACAATTGAAAAATGACCAATTTAGGCCTCTTTCTCCATTTCTTTGTTATCCGTCCTTCAAAATGACAAAACTGCTAACCAGGCAAAAAATCCTTTTTTTTGGTAGATCATTGAGAGACAAATTGGTGCAGGACTGGCGAAAATATCACAGGGAAAGGTGCATTTTTTCGCCTCTTTAATTGCGCCAATAAGGCCTTAACATCGATTTCCCAGCTCTGCTCTTGGTTGTGTGGTGCCATATGGCTAGGGGCTAGGCTACGCACCCGCTGTTATCACTCCATAATTCTCCTAATTGTGGGAGGAAAACCATGGAGGTAACCTTCAAAACGACTTTAGACTTGGAAGTTAGCCCTTCCAATTTAGAGAGGGATCTCTCTTATTAGGATGGATCAATCAAGGATTGATTATTTATTAATGAGCACAAAGGCTAGATCTTTAGCAGAGTGATCTGAAATGATCATAAACTAAAAAATGATGTAGAATTGATTAACCATTAACGATTTGAATGTTAGCTGAAAGCACGCAAATCGAGGAAAATTGCATGATAAGAACACTTTACGACAACTGATTAAACATAAAATTGCTGCATAACAGAAGTGCAAATAGTAAAAACATAGTGATACCAGACAACAAAATTGATGACGAAGTTCGTCCCGGATGGACTACGTCTCTAGTTTCGCTTTCAAGATGGGTGACCATTTTTATTAGGAATGAGAAGAAGGTGTTGATTACATAGAGAATTGATCAGTCTGAATGTGTACGCAGGTACTTCTGATCACTGTCATCAGATAGCCCTCTGAACCCACTTTCCAATGCCACTTATGGTTCCTAATTCCGACCCTGGATGCTCCTATAACACTGAAAAACAAAAACCGCCTATGTCCTCTAGAATCTACATACAAAAGTCAAAAACAACTCCCATCTCCTCCATGGACAAAATTGCCTCTTATAGGCCCGTGGATACATAAAAAACACCTTTGGCTACATTCGAGGTGAATTGGGTTGATTTTGGATGGGTTTTTTCTTTAGTCTAGTGCAAGGAGACACCTAGGTAGGTTACTTGGTGGTCGAATTAATTTTTGTAACAAAAACTTAACAAAACCCCATAATAGATCTTAGTTTAGCTCTGGCCGCTAAATGGCAGACTAACTGGGCGGAGGTGGTTTGTTGGTTTTGTGTGACTAGCTGTGGTCTAACCACAGGTTGCCACCTTCGTGGTTTGCCTCAGCGATTCTGGCTACCTTCCCGCTGGTCACATGACCCCTTACAGTTGCACTGATTTCTCTGACGGCTGCGGTTCCAGCTAAGACTCCAGCGGTTACACGTAACCCCACTACAACGTTCACATGTAATCGGTTACATTACAATTCTCCGATGCGGTTTTGTCACCCAGCGGTTAGGACTGCTCTGATCACATGGTAATCCCCGTGCGTTAACATTTGGTGGTTAACTCTGGTGGCTATTCCAACTTCACTCACATGAGCCTGTCTCCTAATGGTTCTAACGTGATTAGGGTTAGCGGTTAGGGACTTGTGCAATGCATTTGTATTGTTTTATATGTTTAAACTTATGCCGAGGGTTTATATTGGTTAGGTTTTTATGTAACATGTTTTCAAGACTTTGTTGCAAAGATTTAGGTTTAGGCTTATTACATAGTTTGAATGCAATAGGTTTGGTAGGACTTAGGATTGGGTTTATTTACCATGATTTGTAATGTATATCATTGTAATGGAGTTGGTTTAGGGCTAGGGTCTTAGGTTTTAGGTTTTTTATTTGGATTTTGATTGATATAGATTAGGTTTTAATATATAAAGTTTTATCAAAACCCATTTACAATCAAACATCACCAAGCGACATTAGCGACTTTTGTCACATGATGAAGAACCTGTCGATAACAAAACCCGCGAGTAGAACAACAAGACACATGTCATCGACCAATCCTGGCAAAACTGTCGATGAACATAAGTCGACAGCTAGGTACAAACTCGTATCAATTGAACGCCATGAAAACCATATTACCTGAACAACCTGATCCATAACCAACACTGTCGAATTGTCGAAGCTGAATGGAATTGACAATGACACTTGAACACTGATGAGGACACTTGAACACCTATACAACTGAATCAATGGAATCCTCCTAGATCATTCCTCTCCACTTGAAAGCTTTTGGACCACAAAAGTTTGACTAAATAATTAGTCGATGAGGGTAGATCTCCCTCCCTTTCCACCTTGACCTGACGATGTACCAATACATTCGATCAATCACCTGCAAGTGATGACCCTGATGATACTGACCATGGCACTTTTCGAGTTAGTGACCTGTTTCATCCATTTGCAGTATGAACAACTTGCGACGATGGGAAAACAACTTGTTATCAACATGGTAATTGAATTCTTTCCATGAAGAATCATGAGTTAGTGATTCACAATCTTTGAAAACAATCTCTACTGGGTTTTGTTTATTACCATCAACATGTATAAACAATCTATTTTGTGGAATGAAAGAGACAATCAAAGATACTTTTGACATCAAACTAGCTACTTGAATTGACATACTCCTGCTTCCTGTTTACTATGTGAACTTGCTGCAATGAACCTATCAAATTGTAAGGTGAAAATTGCTGCAAATTAGTTTGATTATGACAGTATTGAATTAGCTATTGATTTGTTTGAATCACTTTTAAATGATGTTTCCACTGATTAACACTTTCCTTTGATGCATAAGTTCCCATTAGACACTTTGACATTTCTTTAGAAAAGGCTTTGATATGAAAACAAATAGATTTCCTCTCCACTTGAAAAGAGGTTTCCAAATTGTTCGAGACATGACATGGTGACACAATACAAGAGAAATCCAACACTGACTTTCCTGTAAAATTTTCACCTGTAGATCAACCTGATATATGCAATGTCCTAAAGCATAATACTTGATCTACTTTTAGCCCCAAGAGTTAGCTCAATTGGTCAAATCAGCGCCTCGCCAATCGGGAGGTCACAGGGTCAATTCCCGAAATCTCTTGGGGTTAGGTCAGTAAATATGCCGAGGGGTGTTGATCCCCTTCGGGTGGGGTCCACTCGGTGTTGAACAACCTTGGACGTAGCGACTACCCACCGACTAGGATATTCGTGAATCAGAAGTGAAAAAAAATACTTGATCTACTTCTACCATAAATTTTGCGAAAGCTTAAACATATATGAGCATCATCAAGCATGAACATATATAACTGAGAATGAGAAGTAGTAAACCATAACAAAGAAGATATATCACTGGGGAAAGCACCAGCCTAAAACTCCAACTCTGTATTATCATACAAGTGGAAATCTTGTTCAATTTACAAAAAGAATTAGCTCTCAAGCTATCCTAATTTCTCCACACTCAAATAATACAACTCACAGACTCAATAGACATAGAATATATCTTCCTCAAGCTCTCCAAGCCTCCTATTTCCTTGCACAGTTTTGATTGGGGTCCAATGATATCACATATGTGAATTGGCCTCATCACACTCACTGTAACCTCAGGTCCATCTGCGCAATCCATAAGGAATAATATTCCTTCTGCATGCAAGGAATATTCACCAAGGAATATCCTAGCAACTGATAGTACATTGTCCCTCCATCTAATCTCAACTGGGTCTCTGACTGAATTGACATGCATGGGTTATCCACAAGTGAATCTTCAATTATCTGAATTACAGTAGTTACATGCATGCAAGCATTAATTAACTGAAATCTCATTAATTTAACAGACTGTTAAATTAATCTAACTAGACTTGACTAAGTTAAACTAAGTCAACTAATTACAACTCAATATTACAACTCATCCTTATCTCTTTAACTCAAGGTTAAATTCCTCAATTAATGGAGAAACTGTTGCACGTCCTCACATAGACTTCAAGTTTGATTTTCCTTAACTAATTAACTCAAGATGAATTAATTAATTAATTTTCAAACTGCTGTTGATATCAAATTCGAATTTTACTTGCTATGTTTAGTCCAGGGACTGACTAAAATAAGAAGGGATCCCAAAATGCTATTTTTAGAAAATCTATTTTTAGCACTTTCACTTTTCACCCATTGTTTCTAAGATCTCTAATGGCTGAACTGCTATTTATAGCAGTGCTATTTTTACCATTTTCTATTTTTAGCATTTCTTGTTGCAAATCTCAACACTCCCTCTCAACAAGAAAGGGATTATCAGCAACCCTGATCCTGTCTTTATGGAACTCAAACTTGCATTTTGACAATGCCTTTGTCAAAATATCTGCATCCTGCTCCTCGGTCGAAACATACTACAATATCATGATCCTCTTGATCACATAGTCTCGTAGATGATGGTAACGAATATCTATATGCTTGGACCTATCATGAAACACTGGATTCTCAGAGAGTTTTATGCAAATCTGGTTATCACAATATATCATCGTAGGATCCATCATCTGACCAAACAATCCCACTAGAATCTTCCGCCTCCAAATGGCCTCACATGCTGCCTGACTCGCAACCATGTATTCAGTCTTTGTTGAGCTAAGTGCAACTGATCTCTATTTCCTTCTATACCAAGAAACTGCAGTTGAACCAAGGTTGAAGATTCCTCCAGAAGTGCTCTTCCAGTTTGATGGACTACCTGCCCAATCCGCATCTGTGAAGCCTTGTAGCTTCACTCCCTCTATCCGTATGTACCATAATCTATAATGTGTAGTGCCTCTAAGATATATCAGCACATGCTTCACTGCCTTCGAAAACAGCTTGGTAGGCTGAACCATAGCTTGACTCAGCTAGTTCACCACAAAGCATAAGTCTAGTCGTGTGTTCACCAGATACATGAGTGAACCCACTAGCTACCGATAAACAATAGCAACTACTACCTCACCTGAAGTAGCATCCTCCTTCCTCTAGTTCCCAGCTAGAGGAGTCTGCATGGGCTTGCACTTATCCATGTGAAAGTGCTTGAGTATCTCATTGGCATACTTTCCTTGAGACACAAATACTTCCCCGTCTTTCTACCACACTTCCATGCCTAGAAAGTAGTGCATGAGGCCCAAGTCCTTCATCTCGAATTCTCTTGCAAGGTCCTCCTTGCAAGATTTGATCAACTGATCATCACCTATCAAAATCGGATCATCGACATAAAGTAGAATAATCAATGGCTTACCTTCTACCATGATGTGGTAAAGGTTTGCATCTACTTCACTCTTGGTGAAGCCCAATCCGGTGAAATAGTTGTCGATCCTGGTATACCAAGCACGGGGTGCTTGATTCAGCCCATATAGTGCTCGCTTGAGTCGAAAAAAATGCGACTTGCGATCAAAGGTCTCAAATCCTTCAGGCTGCACAATCTATACCTCTTCCTAAATCTTCCCATTGAGGAACACCGTCTTCACATCCATTTGATGGATCTTCCAACCCATATGAGCTAATAGAGCTAGCATCGATCTGATAGATGAGTACCTTGCTACGGGAGCAAAGGTCTCATCGTAGTCAATCCCCTCAAACTGTGAGAAACCTCGGACAACAAACCTTTCCTTTTGTTTCTCAACACTGCCATCAGCTTCCTGCTTTACCTTGTAAAGCCATTGAGAACTAACCATTGATTTGTCCGTAGGTCTAGGGACAACATCCCACACACTGTTCTGCATGATACAATCGTACTCTTCTATCATTGGATCAACCCAGACTGGTTGTTGCATTGCCTCTTGAAAAGAAGAAGGTTCGGTCGCTACACACTCCCCAACCAGGTCCATGTAGCCAGTGTATCTCTCGGGAGATCTCCTCTGTCTGCGATGAGAGGATGGCTGCCCCACATTCTCTCTTGCATCTTGAATCAATCTGTCAGCTTCCCACAAGCGTTTCTACCCGTCTCTGGAAGACTCTCCAGGAGTGGTGTTCTCCACTACTGGATCCTCTACATGTGGCTGATCCACATCATCAGGAGGCTCCTCCTCCTTTGGAACTAAAAGTTCCTCATCACCATGCAACTTGAGCTCCCTCTCAAGTGACACTCGCATGGCTCTCTGCTCGTCAAACTTCAGATCCTTGTGCACTACGATCCTTTGATTGTCAGGTAGAAACACACGATAGTTGTGGGGTGTATCTGTGTACCCCACAAGTATCCCCAACTTAGCTATTGGGTCTAGCTTCTTCTAAGCATCTTTGGTCACATGATAGAAAACTGGTGATCCCAAGATGCAGAGGTGACTCACATTTGGTCGCTTCCCTGAAAAAGCCTTTGTAGGTGTCTTCATCCCCAAAACATGATGAGGACTTCTGTTTTGAAGTACACTGTTGTATTGCATGCCTTCGCCCACAGATGAAGTGGTAGGCCTTGGTCATGCAACATTGCTCGAGCTGCTCCCACAATAGATCTGTTCTTCCTTTCGGCCACCCCATTCTATTGTAGGTTATGGGGTGCTGTCAGTTTCCTTTTAATTCCTTCTGTTGCATAGAAGCCTTTAAACTACTGGGAGATATACTCTCCACCATTGTTGCTATGCAAGGCTTTTACTTTCTTCTCAGATTCTTTCTCTTCTGAGGCTTTAAAATCACAAAACCTCAAGAAGGTCTGATCCTTCTTCTGCATAAAGTAAATCCAACATCTACGAGAAAAATCATCAATGAAAATAACATAGTACTTTTGTTTAGTGGTGGAGGCTGTAGAGAATGGTCCACATACATCTAAGTGAACTTGCTCCATGATTGATCCAGCTCTACTATCTTGATGCTAAAAGGAAGCTTTCACATACTTACCCAAGGTACAACCTTTGCATGTACTCATCTGCTCAAGTTTTCTCTCGGGTAATCCTGTAGAAATCTGCTGCATGATCTTCAAGGCCCTATGATGCAAGTGGCCCAGTCTTCTATGCCATAGCTCGCCAACATCTTGGATTTGCACCACCTCTTCTTTGGAACTCAATGCAACACAATCATCTACCTCCAACTTGTAGAGATTCTTTACTTAAATCCCAATTTGCTTGGTCTGTTCGATGTCGATATGCCTCAGGAAAACTTTTCCTTTAGTAAAGACTACATCATAGCCTATATCTTCTAGCATAGTAACAGACACAAGATTCTTTTTTAGACCTGGTACATACTTAACAACAAATAAGGTGAGAGGAGCACCATGCTCCCTCTGAAACACAACTGTACCTTCACCCAAGACACAATATTTTCCATCATCACCCATCTTGATCCGCATTTGGAGATCCTTCTCCTCCAATGTACTGAAAAGATTCTTGTCACCCAACATGTGGAAAGAAGCTCCACTGTCCAAGTAACAAACACATCCCACCATGGATGAAACCATGCATGCGATAAGTGAGAAATCTAGCTCAAATTGTGAATCTAGTGCATCACCATTAGATCCCTTTGAGGAACCCTTCTTGGACTTCTTTTGTGGATAATTCATAGCATAATGGCCCACTTCATGACAATGAAAGCATCACAACTTCGACTTGTCAACCTTCTTCCCACCATGAGAAGATTTGGATTGGGACCCCTTCCCTTTCCCTTTCTTAGCTTTACTCGCTAAAGCTAGATTTTCCTCATAATCTTGTTTTGATGAAGATCCATCCCTGGGGTTCTGCCTTATCTCCTCTTGCATCAGATCCAACCAAAGTCATTCCCAATCTAGTAGTTTCTCTCTTCCATTAACTGAGTCCTGGTAGCTATGCCAGGTCTTAGGAAGACCGAGGAGTGCTAGACTCACTATGTCGTCATCAGTAGTCATGACCCCCTACACTTGCAAGATCATCCTTGCAGGTGGTGAGCTTGTTCAGGAACGTAGAGATTGTGTCACCCTTTTCGCACTTGATCTTTCGAAGTTTGTCTTTCAACGCTAGTTTCCTCTGATCGCTGCTATTCTGATAAAGATCTTTCAATGTTTTCCACATCGAAAACGAAGTCTCCTTCCCATGGAGGTTCGAGATAATGTGATCTCGAACTCCCTCTAGGAGGATTCTCCTTGCTCTAGCCACACACTTTTTCCATTCCGCCAGTTGAGTAGCATCGGTCAGCTTTTGGACTTCTTGATCAATGAAGTCCTTGAGATTGTTACCTTCCAACATTGTCTCCATGCGATCATTCCAGGCTATATAATTCGAACTGCCATCAAGGGCATATTCAAGTCTTAAGACAATGAACGCCATCAGTGAAATAGATGTGATAAGAAATCAATTCAATATTTAGAAACTAAACTCCAAACTTCTCTTGCTTGTATACTGTTCTTCCTTGACCACCTTTGCTTTGATACCATGTAAAATTTTCACATGTAGATCAACTTGATATATGCAATGTCGTAAAGCATAATACTTGATCTACTTCTACCATAAATTTTGTGGAAGCTTAAACAAATATGAGCATCATCAAGCATGAACAGATATAACTGAGAATGAGAAGTAATCAACCATAACAAAGAAGATATATCACTGGGGAAAGCACCAACCTAAAACCCCAACTCTGTATTATCATACAAGTGGAAATCTTGTTCAAGTTACAAAAAGAATTAGCTCTCAAGCTATCCTGATCTCTCTGCACTCAAACAATACAGCTCACAGACTCAATATACATAGAATATATCTTCCTCAAGCCCTCCAAGCCTCCCATTTCCTTGTGCAGTTTTGATTGGGGTGCAATGATATCACATGTGTGAATTGGCCTCAACACGCACTGTAACCTCAGGTCCAACTGCGCACTCCATAAGGAATAATATTCCTTTTGCATGCAAGGAATATTCACCAAGGAATATCCTAGAAACTGATAGTACGCTGTCCCTCCATCTGATCTCAACTGGGTCTCTGACTGAACTGACATGCATGAGTCATCCATGAGTGAATCTTCAGTGAATCTTCAGTTATGTGAATTACAGTAGTTACATGCATGCAAGCATTAACTAACTAAACTCTCGTTAATTTAACAAATTGTTAAATTAATCTAATTGGACTTGACTAGGTTAAACTAAGTCAACTAATTACAACTCAATATTACAACTCATCCTTATCTCTTTAACTGAAGGTTAAATTCCTCAATTAATGGAGAAACTGTTGCATGTCCTCACATAGACTTCAAGTTTGATTTTTGTTAACTAATTAACTCAAGATGAATGAATTAATTAATTTTCAAACCGCTGCTGATATCAAATTCGAATTTTACTTGCTATGTTTAGTCCAGGGACTGACTAAAATAAGAAGGGATCCCGAAATGCTATATTTAGAAAAGCTATTTTTAGTACTTTCACTTTTCACCCATTGTTGCTAAGATCTCCAATGGCTGAATTGCTATTTATAGCTCATCTATTTATAGCAGTGCTATTTTTAGCATTTCTTGTTGCAAATCTCAACATTTCCACAATACTGACCTGTATCCCTACAACTGTTATGTTCCAAACTTAAACTGTATTGATTCATTCTGACATTAGGAAGAGGAGCTTTAGGCACAAACTATAATTCATGTTGCAATCCCTGCTTATGAATAAGATGTTTGGTTTTACATAGAATTGAACAAGTTTCTATCTCTTTAATCAAACCATCTTTAAGCTGAGTTGCATAACTTAAACAAGAATCATGTTGATTGTTATGTTGATCCTTTACACACATGATTAAAAACCGCTTGTTTGAACTTATTAATCGCTTCATTTGATTAACATTAACTAAATTCAAGTGAATTTTTCTTTGATGTGCCCTATCAATAAATTCAACCCCATCTCTCTTAAGGTGATATTTATGTTCTCTCTTGTAAAATATTGCATCACGATTATAAAGATAAGGACTTCCTAAGACAACTCCACATGTCTACTGGAACCACATCTAATTCCACTTGATCAATGTAATTAGCTGTTATGGCCAATCTTAAACAACACTATTTGGTGACTTTTATCTGAGTTGATTTATTTAGCCATCCTAATGGGTAAGGTCTTAGATGATTCCGTGTTTCCAAACCCAAACTTTTAACTAGATATTCAGATATTAGATTCACCTGTGATCCGATGTCAAAAATTGTATCTATCTTTGTGTGCTTAGAAGTTATCCTTATGTTAAACAATTCAAATCTTTTATCCTCATGTGGAAGATTTATGTTTGAAGAAGATGCAATAATTTTCAAACTTGAACCAGTTTTAGAAGTTTTACCTATCGTAACCATGGCGGTTATCCTCCTTTCATCACCTGAATCTGAACCTAGATCCTGTTGGACTGCTGCAATGGCCTTTTTTTCATCCTTCTCCTTAAGGAACTTTTTGGGCTTAAGTTCCGAATGAAGTTTCTAGCACTTTGATTCATCATGATTGATTCTCTGGCAATGTGAACAAGTAGGTCTTTCCTTTTGAACGATCACTGATTTCTTTCCCTTCGAAATGTTCTTTCCCTTACTGTCACTGGAATATTTGGTTTCCAACTTTTTGGATGACTGTGATGAAAACTTGAATGGTCTACCACCCGATTCAATATGTATGGCCTGAACACACACCTCATCAAAATCATCAAGATTAAACATCAATAGAGTATGCTGCAAATACGAATGTAAATTGCGGATGTATTTTAACAAAGTTTCACGTGTATCTAATGAAATACCAAGCGCCAATGCTTTCTTTCTAAAATCCTGAACACTCTGCCCTTTACATTGCCTCAGATGCTGCCAATCAATAACAACTTGCTGCATGTATCCTAAAGGATAGAACTGTTTCCTAAGAGCTTTTAAAAACTTAGACCATGAAGATATGACTTTTCCTTTATGCTTTACATCTAGCTGAGTTTTACTTTCCCACCAGATTAAAGATGTTCACCCCATTTTAATTGTAGCTAACTGAATTTTAGTTTTATTGCTAGAAATGTTCTAAATGCGACAATACACTTCTAACTGCTTTATCCAGTTATCTAGCTTTTCAGGATTCATTTCGCCATCATAAACAAGTAACTCAAATTTAACATCAAGTTTCAAAAGAGATGTTTTCTTAGGTTTGTTTCCAGGAAAATAGTGTCTACTCAGATCTGCTAGTCCCACTAAGATGGGTAGCTATCTTAAACAAACAATTCAAAGTAACTTGTGTCTTCCTTTATGAGAGATAGATGAGAGAGAAGTAGAGAGCACCAACCTTAGTCTTTCGCTTGGCTCCTTGCTTGTTTCCTCTCTCCTTTGATAGATATTTTGCCACTTCTTTCTCACTTGTCTCGCTTCAAAGAACACCTGTAGAGTCAAAGAAGAAAAATACCATCAAAGCATAGAGATCTATAACCATAAACAATGTAGAATCAGATGTACATTAACCATACAAATGCATACACAAATACACGATTAAGAAATATACAAGTATAAGGAGGAAAACTCAAATAGCTTTATTGATAGAAGTAGTAGAAGAGAGGATTACAAACCAGCTATTTGATCCAGCGCCATCCTCCCAGCATGAAAGCCCTCTTCACCTCATGAAAAGCTAGATCACCCAACAATACAATGCTTCACAGAGAAACCAACAACACTTCCTTACAAAATACAAAATTCCAGCCCCTGGATCTCTAGGATGAGAGATCCATATATAGATATTTGCAGGGGTGTGAGTCAGCTTCTGGGATTTTGATTAGTGTCATTTCACTGATAGTTCTTGGTTCCACTTGGAGATTTCATGATCTCTTACTCATCCTTGGGCGAATTCAGAGAGGCAATTGTCATATGAGCAGTTTCTAGAAGATTCTTTGGGTTTCCACCTAGCAAACTGCCTCTGCCATTTGTCTGATCTCGCTCATCGCACCCTACATAAGGGCTTTTTAGTATGCATGGCACCCTCTATGTGTAGTAGGTGATATGCATCACACCCTCAGCATGGAGCAGTCTGTATGGTCCAGTTTTGACCAGTTCTGAGCCATTTTTTAGGAAGCTTCTGGGAAATGATGTAATCAGTTGACCTTGATCCTTTAGGGTATGAAACAAAACTTTTAGGGGTATAGAAGCCCTTGTTTTATGGACATATGTGATTGGGGTTGTAGTGCTCAAATATGTCTATAACAGACTAGGCATTACAAGTGAATGGGATTTCTACAACAATTTCGTTTGGAGATCAAGTTCAAGAAAGGTAGCACAAATAAGTTGGTTGAAATTCTTTCAAGGCCACCCACATTGAAGATCACAACTTTGGGAACTCTAGTGCACATGGATCCTTTCATCCATGATTCATATAAAGAAATATATACAAAGGATGATGGATGTGCACGATGGTGATAACACAATTGACTACCATCTCCATAATGGTTTATTTTATAGGTTGGATAAGTTACATGTTACTAAACATGATCAACCACAACTAATCATAGAGGCTTACACCTCTAAGTTTACAAGACGTTTTTGTGTGTGGAACACAGTGGACACCTTGAAAAGGAATGTGCACTTGCATAGGATGCAAGAAGAGGTAGCTACGTTCATAAGAGGATGCATGATTTATTATACCAACAAGCCTAGTAATCAGAAATATGATCTATATCATCTCTTTCTTGTGCCCAATTATCCTTGGTAAAAGAATTCCATGGATGTTGTGGGAAGTTTAACAATAATCGGGAAGGGACATGACAACCTATTCATGGTAGTTGACAGGTTTTGTAATATGTGTTTTCTAATGCCTTGTAAGAAGACCATAAGAAGGTAAGAAGTAGGAAACTGATTCTTTTGACAAGTCTACGTACACATTGGCATACCAAGGAGCATCATTGCAGTAGAGACACAAGATTTTTCAGTGTATTTTAGACTACATTGGGGGAGAATATTGACACAAAGTTTAATAGGTCTATACATTTCATCCATAGAAAGACGAACAAACAAAAGTAGTCAACAAGACTTTGGTGCAACTTTTGAGGGGTTATAATCAAAAGCATTCAAAGGCATGGGTTGAAATTATGGTATATATACAACACTTCTATAATAGAGAAGTCTACACTTATATTGGTAAGTTCCTTTTCAAAACTTATTCTTAATATATACCACCTTCATCTTTGGATATTACATATGGGAAACAACTAGGAGTGAGGGAGGATCTCATAGGGAAATTTTAAGGGAAAACAATTGTTGAGAAGATATGACAAATCCATCTATAGGTACAATATATGTTGTAGAAATCATGGGAAAAGTACAAGGCTGAGTATAATCAATATATAACAAAGAAGTCATTTAGAGTGGGAAATAGAGTATGGTTACAATTGAACAAGGACATACTATGTAGTCCTAGTAAGAAAATTAACACTTTGTAATATGGTCCTTTGAGATAATGGAAAATTTTGGAGATAACATGCATATATTCAGTTTACCCCAATACGTGAACATGTACACAGTGGTTAACATAGAGAATATAAAAATCTTTGAACCTTCCACTCTGAATGAGAACGAGGAACAGGTTTCGATACTTCTTTTTCCAATTTTGCTATAGAGGAAGAGGTCACTATAGGACTCAATAATTCTACTTGAAAACCAAAGTCCCCTGAGATGGATTCTCCCACTGGCTAACCTTAAATATCCATTGACTCCATTGTTGCCTTTTTTCTTCACACCTCGGCCTCTTAGTAGATTGGTTGTCTAAATCATTCTCTAAATTCTCTATAGATAACTATGTTTTGACCATCCAAATCAATCTCTATAGGTTTCTCTAAATTTGATTCTTCTTCAATCCATGAATCCTTGTTTGCTAATTTTTCAATATCTAGCTAGTTATCATGCTCATATGGGGCTAACTGAAACTTCAATCATTTTTTGGAGATAATATTGTATGGATCATTAGCCCACACTTTTCCTTTGGGAAAATTCACTAAGGCTAGCATTTGAGCACAATCTTGAAGGCGTGTCTAGTGTTCACAATGATTGGACCTGGCTCTTGCTTAAGCTTTAAGGTAACCTCCTCCTTCCTTGAAACAAATGCACAAAACCTAAATTTATCGTTTTCTTGACATATATTATAATGAAAAAAATCAACCAAAAGGAATATAGGAATGATAAGGAGGCACTTATGAACCATATATTCTTATTTTGTTGTGGTTTTTATACATGTACCAGTTCCCCACACTTGTAGCAGGACTTAATTATATAATTCACTTCATTTCAAGAAAAAAAATCTTTGGGGAAGTTCGTCTAGCAAAATCACAAATGCTACATACATAAAATGTGTGAGATACCCTAAAAAAAACTTCATCATTCTTCTTTCTTATCATAATGGAAATCTGGTGGATCACTTATTGTTGCTCACCCTTCGAATTATGAACTTGTAGGCTCAAACTAGAAAATTTTACGACTTTGAAATACAACAGGAGGTATATAAGAAAGGATGGATACATGAAGTATCTTGTAGCACTAAATCTAGAGAGCTGAGAATTAATTGCATGTAAGATGTACATAGTGAAATCAAAATTTACATTTGTCTTTCTTAAGGAAGAAAGAGCACTAGAAAATCCTAATAACTTTTCATCAACAAAATGTATATCATCAAGCCCCAAAATACAACAATGGTAGAGAGGAATTGTTGAACAAATTCAGAGAACATACTCAATTGGCATGTTGAGGCTAATTATGGGATAGGGGAACCAACAAGTAACATAAACTCTAGCATTCACAAAACCATCCTTGGAAATTCAGTTGGTAATGCTAACCCCCTTGGTGGTTTTAATTTGGGGAGAGGGCCCCCCTACAATCAATCTCATATGTTGATTGTACGTATGCGGTTTGGTGCAAATCCCAACCACAATTCCTCTCCCCCACTAAACATCAACCATAGAGGGGGTCCATGATTCATATAACCCATTGGATCTAGCGTTCTTATGGATTATTGATGATCATATATATATATAATAATATATATATATATATATATATATATACACGGTGTGTTTGGAGACACCAAACACATCATTAAATTTAATATTAAAAATATGTTTTCTTCAAAATTAAATTACAATATAACATTATTATAATTAATACATTTCAATTATTAAATTTTGAGTAATGAAAAAAAATTACTTTTCATCTTATTTTTTAATTTTAATTCACCGTAAATGAAATATTTGAAGTGATGTTTTCCATTTCAAATTCCATGACCGATGTTACTTTTTATTTCTTATATTATAATTAATACTCAACATTAAGGATTTAACATGCATGTTTAGAAAGTTCCACCCAACCCAAGTGTCGCTGCACTAAAAGTCAAATCCATCATTCATAAAAGCAGTTGGAATAAATAGAGGGAATAATAAATAGGTTTAGTCCCATTACATAAACAGGTTAAGTCACGAGGAGGATGCATGTCATGTCACTGCAAACATTCAAACTATTCATATAAAACCTATTTCTTTTCCCGACCAAACAACTAACACTTCCGTGTAATAATTCTACCAAAGTAGATACTAGTGTTTACATCACTGAAAATCTGTTTATAACTCAAGGAATCTAACTGTAAGTTAGAGTGTACATTGAAGACGAGGGTTCCACAAGAGTAAAATTTTCATGAAAATAACACTTTCATGAAAATAAATTGTGTGGGCTCAACCTTTAGGGTCCAACATAGGGTATGGACGGTGACTAATCTCTTCTCCAGGTGGACGGCGACTAATTTCTTCTCTAGGTGGACGACGACTAATTTCTTCTCTAGGTGGAAGATGACTAATCTCTTCTCCAGGTGCACAACAACCATGATTCAGATTACTTGCGCTGCTACTCAACCTTTATAGTTCAAGTAAAATCAAGTTCACGCAAATATTTTCATGAAAGCTCTATAAATTCACACCATTCAATTCATTTCCTTCATTCTATGTTTGTATGCTTGATTCCTCTTCCTAGTTATTGTGTGCTATTCCTATTGTGGATTGGATCATGTGCCAATTTGGCACCATGATTTTGTGGACCTTTCACTAGTATTGAGAGGATTGGGCCAGTAGTCTATCGACTTGCATTGCCTCTAAAAGTGAAAGTCCATGATGTTTTCCATATGTCATTACTTAAGAAGTATGTTAGAGATGTTGATCCATGGGGGTTTCACTCTGGGACCAATACCATACCACGTGGGTTCACATTGGGGGATATATATTGAGGAAAAAATGGCATAATTTATTGGGGGATATATAGGGGGTAAAGGATTTTTATATTGGCATGTATAAAAAATGGAGCTCAAAGTTAATGAAAAAATATAAAGGGGTATAAAAAATCTTAATGAAAAAATGGACACCTACAATATGCAGTGGAAGGAGGGGTTTTTTAAATTGGGAAGGTGTATTAGGTTTGTATTGGTAGGGGGTTAAATAATGTGAATTTTAGGGGTATTTTCCAATATGTAGTCAAATTAAGGGAATTGTTTGATATACCACGAACACACGTGATAGGTTAGAGGTTCATTGAGTGAAGCCCCCATGTGTTGATCATGTGATTGACTGGTCTATATTGCAGGTGGAACTAGATGGAGAATTGTAGCTGAACCTTAGTGTATATTGCAGAAAAAGGTGCTCATGATCTGAAATGGAGCAATTGAGTAAGTTAAAGTGGAATGGAAGCACTTTGGGCCCGATGAAGCTACATGGGAGATGACAGATCAGATGTGGGATATGTATTCTTCTTTATTTTGTGATTGAGGCAAAAAATGTTTGGTATGTTGTTTTGGTATATGTCTCGGTATATGTACATATATATATATATATGGATGTAGACACTGCAATGAGCTATGTTATAAAGCTCCAATAAGCGATATGGGTTTCATGTCATTCTGATGTTATGTTTGTTATATTTTCATGATGGTTTTCTTCTTAGCATGTTGATCATTGTAAATGCTGCAACGAGCTAAGTTATAAACCTCCATCAGTAGTATGGTAGTATGTTTTGCTTACATCAGTCTTGTGGTTATAGGTGTTGTTGAACACTGAGGACAGTGTTCCCCCAAGGGGGAGAGCTCTGTAACAATGTTCGTGAAAATTCCATGTAATAAAATTTAATAAAGGTAAAATAATAATCACGATTGATGGGACACTTATTCCAAGCTAAATGTTGGGTAATAAATCCTAATTTGGGTGTTCATTTGGTTATTAATGGCTAAGAAAACTGGCAAGGGCAATGGAAAAGGAAAAATGGCATTTTTGGCACATTTATATATGAAAATAATGGAAATTAGGAGAAAGGGAGGTGAAAGGTCACAGGTTGCATGTGAGGAGGAAATTGAAGGAAAATAATGGAAAATGAACAAAATAGAGGCCCCGTTAATAAAATTGCTTCTAAGGATCAGTTGGTAACCTTTTGTCAGTTCAGTGTTGGAGCTCTCTCATTATTCTCTCTCTCTCATACTTTTGGATACTTAGAGTTTTCCTGGTGTACTCTTGGAGGGGGTGGAATACATGGATTTTGGAGAAAGAAGGAAAACGAAGAGCAAGAAAGTGTAAGAGGACATCGAGATTAGTAGTTACAACAAATTTTGATTGCATGTACCGAGTTGCATGTATGTTTTCCTCACTAGTTTTGGCATGCATGGAATATGCATGTGGTTTGTTGGTTGTGATCTGTCATTGGCATGGAGAATGACCATGATTGACAGTGGATTACCTAGCCTTGCCTTTTCCTTGATAGCCATGGAGATTGTAGGTGTATTTACCGTTTTTTATAGTTGGTTCTCATGTTTCCTTATCTCAGTGGGTTGAGTTATTAGTCCTAGAATCCCTGGTTGGATAAATGCTTTGGAAGCCCCATAACAACTTGGGTTGAGTGACTAGTCCTCAAAGCCTTGGTTAGACAAACATTCTGGAATCCCTTGGTGGGTTGAGTTACTAGTCCTGGAAGCCCTGGTTGGAAAAATGCTCTAAAAGCCCGGTAAAAGTTGTGTGTTTGAGTTACTAGTCCTAGATAGAGACCAATCCAATGATGATTTGGTGATGTCCCACCATGAGGTTGAATCACTATTTGATGGGTTGAGGTGGATGGCCTCTAGAAGCCCTGGATGATTTTGCAAAGATGTGTTCTATGAGATCCCACATTCATGCTTGGAATAAGGCATGAGTGTGAATGACTGAAGAGATATTTGGCTCATCCATTCTACAGTCGGGTGGAACGTGGAAGTCCCATCCCGGCTTTGGATTTTGCATCATCAATATGAGGTTATTTCTTCTTGTATTTCTATGAGTATTATACTAGACTATACATGGTTTATATGGCTGTGATTTCATTGGTATTTATACTGCTATTATGTTGGTTATGTATGTGTTTTATGACACTAGCTATGTATGGCTCTCATCGTGGTTTTTTTTTTGTAAATGAATGAACAATGTATCTATGACCTAATGGATGACATGGGAGTTAATATGTTGAGGCCTCAATGTCTCTTAGTGATTCTTAGCTAAGTATCAGACCCAAATACTCAGATCTATTATTTACACCTGTATATTACATATTCATGATATGCTTAACGAAATGCTTGTCATGGCTAGTAGGGGACCAGTCAAGGTCTCATTCAAGTGATTTCATTTATACTATAATTTCCTTGTTATTTTATTGCTCTAAAAATGTGATTCAATTCTGGGCAGTACCCTCGGCTCTAAGCTAAAAAAAGTGTCTCAAATCTCAGGGACACTGGCGCAAAATTGTGCGAAAGAGTCCTTGGACGCTGGCTTGCAGGCCTGTGGGAGTGCCTAGAGGTCCCTAGACATTGACATGCCCATAGCATGAGAGCATCCAGAGGTCAAGTGGTCCAAAAGCTTAGTGGGACCTAGGGGCTAGTTAGCAGAAAGGTTGGGTTAGTTCATCAGGTTCCTGATGCTGATGTTGAATGTTTGTATGGTGTGCTTCCATCGATTCCACTTCCTTAACATGACTTAGGAGGTTGAATAATATCATAGTGGCCTCTCGTCGCATGTTTACTCCGATTGACTAGTTGCTTGGGTAGGTGTGTGTTGAGGCCTCGAAAATCGCTACAACAACATTGGGGGATAACCACCCGGTCCGGACCTTAGTACAGCTCCTTTTCCATTTGGGATGGTGGCTCCGACTGGAGATAACGAGACCAGTTTTCCGGTAGTAAATAAAAGGGATGAATGGGTGATGAATAGTATGCTTAAGTGATAGGCGACTAGCTTATTCTATTGACAAAAATAGGGAAACTAATACTAATCCCTGGAACAACTTATTCATTCGGAATGCAGCGTTAAATAATCTTTATCTATCTAACAGGCATGTAGATGACTCTGTAAAATAATAAGAGACATTCAATCATTCAAAGATTACTTCATATGAATAGTCACAATGAAGCGATAAATACAAATTACTGCATTCACTGTTTATATCATCGATACATATATACGATTGAAAGGGAAGCATTGCGATAAACAACCAATAGTGGAATGCATAAGGAATGCTGTGAAAAACACACACA
>APFE030269336.1:96982-129873 GCA_000404065.3 Pinus taeda | reverse complement strand
CTGAAATGACAAAATTTGACCTTGACACATCAAAATCACTTTGTAAGAGCATATTTGATCACTGTAGGAAGGCTGGAAAGACTGACACTAACAAATAGAAATGGCACATTGCAATGCTTCCATATCCTCATCCTTTATTGAGAGTACATTTGCAACAACATTTTGCTTCCCTTTTTTGTAGATGATTTCAAAGTCATAACCCAACATCTTTGTGACCCATTTTTGCGGCTCTTCTAACGATAATCTTTGTTCCAAAAAGTATTTAAGACTATCGTGATATGTTTTTACCTTGAAGTGTCTTCCCATTTGGTAAGGTCACCATTTCTTTAGTGCATGTAGTATTGCCAACATTTCCTTCTCATAAATAGGTTTGTGTAAATACTTTCCCTTGATTGGATTACTTCCAAAAGAAATGGGTCTTCCTTCTTGCATTAAAACAACACCAATTCCATTTTCTAAGGCATCACATTCCACAATAAAGGTTTTGTGAAGTATGGTGTAGCTAAGGCTGGTGCTTGGCACATTGCCTCTTTAAGATGTTCAAAGGCCTTTGTTGCTTCTGGAGTACAAGAAAATGCATCTTTCTTCAGTAATGTTGTTAGAAGTGCTACTATTATCCCATAATTCTTAACAAGCTTGTGATAATACCTTGTCAACCCGAGAAATCCTCAAAGATGCTTTATGGTTGTGGTGATTTTCCATTCTTTAATGGCTTTAATTTTCTTAGGGTCTACCTTAACACCCTCATGAGATACAATATGACCCAAATATTCCACCTCCTATACTCCAAAGAAACATTTGGAGGTTTTTGCATATAATTATTTCTCCTCCAATAGTTTGAACACCATGTTAACATTTTGAACATGATCCTTCCAAGAATTGCTTTAGATTATTATATCATCAAAAAATAATAACACAATTTTTCCAAGGAAGGGTTTGAAAACAGAATTCATTAAACCTTGAAATGTTGAAGGTGCATTAGCAAGGCCAAAAGGCATGACAAAAAATTCATAATGACCCTCATGAGTTTGGAATGTTGTTTTCAGAATGTCTTCAATATTAATTATAATTTGATGATATCCTGAACAAAGATCCAACTTGGTTAAGTAAATTGCTCCATGTAATTCATACAACAATTCATCAATGCCAAGAATGGGAAATTCATCTTCAATAATGAGCTTGTTGAGCTCCTTATAATCCAGACACATACGCCATGATCCATCCTTCTTGTGCTATGTACATTCTATATTGTATCATTTGCGACTACTTGAGACTTTTTCGTTGACGACCATATGCCTCGGTGGACAAACATTCTTAATGTTTCTTCTTGTGACTCGTTTCCTGACCCCAGGACTTATCTAGAAATGACTAGTTACACTATACCCTGGAGGACGTGAATTGGCTCTTTCACCGTATCTCGTACTTGTAAAAACTTTGGGATTAGATGTTGCAACAAATGGTTGAAATGTATGGCCTTTTTTTGTTGCTTCTGTTGTGGATGATGGTTGAGTGGCACCCACATTTATGGACAGGAGATTTCTACTACACATTCTCAGACTGTAATTATTTGGGTTTCTAGGATGGTGCAATTTTTCCAACGTCACTTGCTGGATGAACCCACCTATTTCCGAACCCGACAATTTTCAAATTGGTATGACTTTAATTATGTGATCTTGGTGGCCAATCTACGAGGCATAATTTATGCGGCCTATACTAGTATTGGGATTTTCCTCTGAATCATAATGACTATTTTCTGGTTCTCGAGGTTGTTTTGCAGACACCTTGGTTGGAATATTGGACATTCCATATTGCCTTCATTAATTTTTCTAATTCTGGATCTTGAATGACGACGGGGTGGCTTTGGGGATCTACCTACTATGGGTATTTATCTATATACATTTGTCATTAGACGAGACTCATGGTACTGCGATCTTCTTTTTGAGGCCTTGATATTTACGATTCCTCACTTAACACTTTTACTACCTACCTCTGCTCCCTTGATTTTCTTGTTTCATTATCCATTTTCCACCTGACACCCAATATTTTCCTTCGTGTCTCACCTACCCCTGGGCCTATGGAACTATCTGACCTATATAAATCTGGCGCATCAGAGCATGAGGCACTTATACGGGCCACCTTGCTACTGAATTGGGACACCTGCATGGGTCCATATTGAATACCCATGAAGCACAAAAGGATCCATCCCACATTCCTTCTCCCGACATCCATTTGTCATATTTCGCCCATGCAAATTCTCCCCATCCTGTAGTGACTTACACCTGGGTATAATCTCCTGAAGAGGACCGTTCACTTGTACAACATACAACTCATCCACACCCTGAATTGAATCACACTCCTCATTTGGAAGCTAAGGCAAAGAATCAAAGTAGGGATATTGGGACTTCTCCTCAGATGAAGCTTTAATTTTTTTTATGACATCCTTATGGATTGAGTGATTAGTTTGGAAAACCATGTGTTGGTTGTACGCTGGTATTTCTCAAACCTTCAAGAAGCAGAGATGTGGGATGGGTATTTTCTCAGGGGAAGAGCTTCTTGGCTACACTCCTATGGTCAGTCAGCTTATGAACTCATGGTATAGTTTCCATTTCTTGCATCAGGAGGATTTGGAGAAAATTCACAAAGTACCATGGGTTCGGGGATGCAATTTCCTTTTTCTCCACCCATGGTACATTTGCTGCAATCCTCTCAGGGACACTCCAAGGAAGATAATGATCTAGGTAACGCTACCCAGGCTTCCCATTAAATTATGGACCATAAGGGTTTTGATGGACATTGGGAATTCTATTAGAAGGTTCATATATGTTGATCCAAATAGTTTAGGGGCTTGGGACAAAAGAGTCGCTTAGATCTTGGTAGAATTAGGCTTCTCTGGAGGACTCCTTGCGTACATAGATTTGGCTTGGGAGTAGATCCACACTCATGAGAGATTGGATTACTCGAGAATTCCATTTTGTTGTCTTATCTATCATCACATGGGGCATCTCATGGCCTGATGTTCCCAATGACTCAGTAGAAGGGAGTTTGAATGTGGGCATGCTCGTGGAAGGGGTGGTGTTGTCGGGAGTTTGATGATCGACACACCCTTGGAAATTGTGGATCGGGTCAGAATTTACAGAAACATCGGTCTACTCTTTTAGGTAACTCACTTAGCATTGGCCTCTCATCCACTAATTTTCGTATGCTTGGGCACCCAACATCCTCCTCCCCTATCACCTTATCCTTCTCCCCTCGATCCTGACCTATTGGCATGATAGACTCATGCCTTCCTGAAGCTGTAGTATCTTCCCCACCTCTGGAACCTTCCCTCTTTCCCTAATGCTCCTCTCCTCCCATTTTTCCTCACTCCACATCTTCCTCGCTACTTGTATCATTGATTACCCCTGAGTATTTGGTCCATTCAAACCATCCAACCCTTTTGTGTAACTAAGAGAAATCTCCCCATACTCCCAGACCGTGCTATGATCATTCTCCCCTTATTCCACCTTCGCTTGACTCCTCTCCCTAAAATTCGGTGGGCAGTGACATTGATTTTCTCCTCGCGAACCTTACATTCGACCTACATGCCATGTCCTTCCATTTGGGACAGCCAAAGCCATCCCCATCTAGTAGTGCAAACTTGGCTCATTGTCCTTTGTAGAGGGAGGCAGGGCATCTGACATTTCCTAGGCCACCAAAAAATCAAACCCATCCCCTTCACTTGATCCTCTGACCTCATTGATATTCCCATTTGCACTTCCTTTAACCCTCGATCCCTTAGAGCAATTGCACTTGACATACATGAAACATGAATTTATGTATATCCCTTAATCTGTGGGGTCTGGGGGACTCACAAAAATTCCTCTCCTTCAGATATATTTTCTCCTATGTTTGTCCTTACATCATTCTATTACAAGAAACAATTTCGACTACGCACTCGTCTCTTGAGTACTTCTGGAAAATGCTCCTAGAGTGTCATATGGTGGAAGTCGACTCAATGGGTCTATCTGGTGGATTTGTAGCTTTATGGGATCAACACTAGACATCCTTCAGAGCATATAATTTTTTTGCAGGTATTTTCCTTTTAGGATAACTCCGGGGAATTGTCAGTCGTTTACATCTTCTGAATTTATATGTCCCTTCAGGATCATACTTCATTTTGGGACTGCTTAGATGCTTCAAATCTACTCAAGATATGCCCTCTTATAGTTGTTGGAAATTTCAATGCCATAGTATCCTTGGAAGTGTTTTGGGGCTCACACTGCAGAAAGGAACCCCTTGGGGATAGACTCCAGATGCTTTTCAGTGGCAATAACCTGATGGACATTTGACCCCTACCCATTGTGCCCACATGGCATAATGGCCAGGCTGGCCCCTAACATATTGGCAAGAGACTTGACCTGTTTTTGGTCCATGAAAACCTTATAAAGAGATTGGGTTTCCTCCATTTTGACGTCCTTAAGATATATGTCTCTAATCATATGCCCATATTGTTAAGTTGGAAATGGGAGGAGTTGTGTTTGGGTATGACCTTCAGATTTAACAACATATGGCTCGAGGACAATGATTTTAACACATTGGTTAAATCCTTCTTGACAATGTCACACGAGGCAACACATATTCACCCATGCATGCCATACATGGGAAACTTCGAGCCTTAAAAACAAAGGTTCGAAAATGTGAGCGAATTAACAAAAGAACCATGATAAAGGACTTACTTGACATAAAGGAGGAATTGGAGAGACTCGATAAGATCCCGAATCATCGAAACCCCTCCCCATATCTCATCAACAATATAAAGGATATGGAGGAAAGCAAGAGAAATATCCTGCACATACAGGAGGTCACCTAACGCTTTAAGAGAAAGGAGCTGTGGCTTAAAGAGGGGGACATGAACACAATTTTTTTTCATAGATATGCAAACTACAAGAGGAACATCAATTCAATTTGGCATGTTAGAGAATCCAATGGAAACATGGCACATTCTATTTGTGATATCCAGAAAAAGTTGTTTCTTTCTTTGAATACTTCTACAGGGCAAGAGGGGGTATTGAGATAGAGGACAAGATTTGGGGTTCACACTCCTATCCCACAATGTCCAATCTAGGGAAAAATAGGGAAATATACAAGCCCTTTGATTTGGAGGAGATACATAAGGTACTAAAATATTTGCAAAAGATAAATGACCTGTGCTAAAGGTCTGGACTGATGAATTCTTCATACATTTGTTTGATCTATTTGAGTCGGATTTACTGCTAATGATTGAAGAGTATCCAATTTGGGGACATATTCCAGGTGCCATCAACTCCACGTTCATTTATCTAATATTTAAAAATCATTTACATAATTTGAAAAACATTGAAAATAAATTTAGAAAAATGAAATGTAAATTTTTAATCAAAATAATTTGGAAAATGTCTTAAAATGTCTAAGTTCATGGTTGTCACTTCAATTATGAATTGAACATGACCAAAATCTTGACCAAATATAATTTCTGTAACATTCTTTTTGATTTATCTCATTTATCCCACTCTTTTCATTCCATGCTTGCAAAAGGGTTTAGGCCGAGGGATGATTGATTATAAATTTTTTACAAATCAACATCATCAACTTGTTTCTCCTCTGAGTGTGTGTTTTCTTGATCAACCTCAACTATATAAGAGAAAAACATGAGCTCCACAAAAGGAAAATGGTGTGAATCCAAAATTGGATTGACTTTCATGGCTAGAGCTACTTTGATCCAAACCTACAACTAAGGTTTGGCTTCCATGTGGGACAGATATGAGGTGGCATAGAATGAATATATGTAGAACTTTATCCTCTACAACATGCTGATAGTTTTATATCAAATGAGATAGAAAAAACACACTCCAAATCATGGAGTTATGAGGTACATACATTATCTAGGACCACTACATTAACCTAAAACATAACATATAGACTTTCTTGAATGGGTGTGACTCACATAACAATATGGTAATGTATTTGTTATTATTCTACACGCAAATTTACCTATATTTTTCCACCCTATAATCTCAACTACTACTCCAACCTATGTTGTTGCCTCAACAATCATTCAGGCCATAGTGCCTTGAAAATCATTATCTCTACTACACTCATATGCTCCATTTCATTTTTTACATTTTTATTTGTATCTTGGTTCAATTTTCTTATTAGAGTTTTTATTTTCCATGAAATATTTGTTGGATAGTCAATTATAACAACTATAAAACATGCATTGAGTTGGTTAGGATCAATACGTTTACTTATACAAACTCCAAATAAATTTAAAATGTAATTCAGTTCTCCTTGACCAAGGATTTTGCATGGAATTATTACCATATTTGATTTTTTAAATGCCACATCATCTATATGATTAAACCTCTGCCATGTGTGCTACCATTGAATATTTCAAAAACCATAAGATTGCAACTATAAACCCATCACTAAACTATAATATTTATCATTTACATTAAAATATTTCATGAGATCATAATTATAATCCCATTGACCCCTAAATTTGAATTTATACAATTGTATTTTGTCATGGTGGATCACTCTACACCATTGGATCAATGGGAAACTATCATGGATCGATTTTGAATTGTGGTATGAATTAGTTCCATCGCTTCTCTCTTTCTCTTGTGCTCACCCACTATTTTTTCTGAATCATACATTCTACTTCTTTGGAGCGCTCAATTTGTAAGACACACAACACTCTACATATCTGTAGGTGGAACATTGTGCGTAAGTTGGTTATAATGTGGCAGTTTCCATTTGTATTAGCTTGGCATATGAAGGAAAAGAATATACCTCCCCCTACAACATGATCGAAGGAGAGATCGATGATGTGTGGGCACCTGTTGTAGAAATATAGAGAGCGTTGCTACACGTCCCCCCCACCAATCTGTCCACCCCACTTACATTCACCCAATCTTCAGTTTCTATCCATTCATTACTTTTCTCCTCAATGACGTTAGAGGAATGACATTCATACTGCACATTTCCATTCCTCAACATGGACTTGTGAAGCACACAATGTGCACCAGAAGATGACACAAAAAACACAGAAACCTCCACGAATAGATTTTAGCATACTCTCGCACCTAAAACACTTTCTAGGCTTATAACTGAAATAAGAGCCAAGGTTGTCAATTTTTCTTTATCACCGACTCAAACAATAAATGGATCATCCATTGTAGGGATAACATGTATAGATAAATTTCTTCACCATCCTAGCGCTAGTGGCTTCTAGGGTCTCAACCGCAACCCTCACAACTTTGGGGCTAATGATCTTAGGCACCTCTAATACGATATTTTCAAAGAGTGGGAAACCTGACCATGTGGTTGAAGCTTTAATTTTGCGAATAGACTGAAGATGAATCCTACTAGCAAGGTAGATGAGATGAGGTGCTCAAATTGTATTGCTTTATTCAATATGGTGGTAGTGATAGAGTCCGCAGAAGCTTGTGATACCGTGAAAGAAGAGGCCATGCGAAGGAATCTAAGAACATCCCAATTCATATACACAGAAGCTTAAGTGCACTCCTTGAGCTTTGAACCTGCAAGAAAAGGCATTGAGAAATGCCTCCATGACTTCATATTATTAGTATAATTATACTTTAGTAAATTATTATTAGTGAAATTTTAATTTTATTTCAATTCAAAATATCTATGTTAATAAATATCCTACTATATTTTTAAATAATAAAATATTTCTTTTAAGAAACAATTAGTTTGCTATTGAATCATCAAATGAAATTGATGCAATATATTAAAAATCCATGTTTATTAATTAGTTTTATTTTATATAATAAAGAAAACATTTTATCGATATTGATTTTTACGAAATTCCACCAGTAACACAATGCAAGAAATCAAATAAAATTTAAAATAGTGCAAGGTGTCAACAACCATTAGTGCAAAAAGCATAAGCTAAATCATGATTTGATCATAACAATGTCATGCAACGGTTCAATTTGAATTAAAGACGACATATCCATTGCTCAACTTGAAAATGTATAAACAACAATTGCTTGCCGTTGGATCATAAAGCAACTTTTTGTTGATCCAAGGGTTGTATTTCATCAAAGGAAGGCTACTCTTATTATTATATGAACTGCAGGATCTCTCCATTTCTTTATCTCCTACCACGAGCCCCTCTCTCTCTCGTGTTAGAGTTGTGCGTTAAAAGGTGTCTTGTATATTGCGTGTTGTAATTTGTGTGCCCTCTGTGCTCTTTCTGGTGTTAGAGTTTTGCGTTAATTTTTCTCGTGTTAGAGTTGTGTGTTAATTTGTGCGCGCTTTGTATATTGTGTGGCTTATGTGTGTCCTATGTTTTTGCATTTGTATGTTTGGTGATGTGTTTTCTGTTGAATCTATGAGAGGAGAGGAGAAGATATGAGATCAGGGTGCTTTTTTATGAGACAAGACGAGACGATATCATGGTGCATTTTTATGAGACGAGACAAGACAAGATCAGGGTGCATTTTTATGAAAGTGATGAAGAAGTCGCTACTGTGCTTCTCCAAAATTTCTCACCTCACTGTTCTTCTAGACTGGGGATTGAACTTACGAGGTACGAGGTAATGGCAGTGGCCAAAATTCCTTTAAATTTTTGCAGGATCAAGGTTTAAATTTCTGTAGGATCAGGGTATCGTCCATAAAATTTGCATAGATGTTTGTTCACTAGATATGTTGCAATATATAATATAATTTTCAAATTCTTTCCCTGATTTTGAAAGACATCTTTCTTTCTCTGGTTTTACTTTAAACTTCGGCGATTTCTGTGATTTATCTTAAAATTAAATAACTAGAGGCTTAATGAAATATTTCCTTTCTTGTTTATGTTCTGTGACTTAATCTTAAATTAACTAATAGATGGCTAAAGAAACTATTGAAGTGTTCCTTGTCAATTAAGTAATGAATGCTTAAAGAAATCATTATCTCTGATTTTATTACAAATTATTCCCACCATCTGCAATTTACCTGTCAATCAAATGACTAAATGTTTAATAAATTATGTTTCTGTGGCTTTACTCAGGCCTTGGGTGATTTATTTGTATTTATTTCATTAAGTAAAGGTTCAATGAAATCTGCAATCTCTCCGAGAGAGTTTTGTGATTTGTCCATGAATTAAAATTTAACTTGCTAACGGCTTGAGTGATATTAATCATGTAGGTTTATTGCAAGATTTTGGTTCATTTGCACATTTTCAATGTGATTTATCTACGCAAGACATATGGTAATATTTATTAAAAGGATCTTTATCTTGGAATTTATGGCAAATTTCTCCAGTCTTAGCTGCAATTTTCACCCTGATTTGCTCTCACCTTAAGAAAACTTTGCTTGCTGCATTACTTAGGTCTTCTATCAGAGTTTCGCGTCAAGAGATTTCCGAATTCGGTGGGAAATCATTCTGTCAAAAGCATAGTGATTCTTCCATTTTAGTGTGAGATATTAAAGGCTATTTCATTTTATTAAAGGAAATATTGCTTTCATTTTAATTTGAAGATGTGTAAGCCTATTTCATTCTATTGAAGAAATGTTGCACTCTTAGGATCTATCCATTTCTTTCTCCTACCACAAGCGCTTTGTCTCTCTTGTGTTAGTTATGTGTTAAAAGGCACCATGTGTTGTAATTTGTGTGGGCTCTGTGTTCTTTCTAGCGACAGAGTTGTGTGTTAAAAGGCACCCTGTATAATTGTGTGTTAATTTGTATACGCCTTGTGCTCTATATATTGTGTGGGGTTTGTGTGTGGAATGCTTTTGCATTTGTGTATATGTCTAGTGATCTGTTTTCTTCTATATCTATGATAACTGAGGTCTGTGTGTGGAATGCTTTTGCATTTGTGTATATTTATAGTGATATGTTTTCTTTTATATCTATCATAAGTGAGGTCTGTGTGTGGAATGCATTTGAATTTGTGTATATGTCTGGTGATCTGTTTTCTTTTATATCTATGATAAGTGAAGTCTGTGTGTGGAATGCTTTTTCATTTGTGTATATGTCTCGCGATCTGTTTTCTTTTATATCTATGATAAGTGAGAAAATAAACTATATTAGGGTGCATTATTATGAAAGTGACAACCAAGCTGCCACTGTGCTTTTCGAAGATTTTTCACCTCACCTCCTGGTTGCTCTGCGATCATCGGTATGCACTAGGGATCAAACTATTACCAGGTACTCGTACGCACTACGGATCAAACTTACCAGGTAGTCACAGTGGCAAATATTCCTTTGAATTTCTCGAAAACTTAGGATCAGGGCATAAGTCCATAAAATTTTCTTAAATCTTTGTTTGGTATATTTGGGAATTTCTATGAATTATCCATAAATTAAACAAGGGTTGGAGGCAACACTAGTCCCTGCCAGTCAAGTCAAGAGTTGCACTATGGTTTTAATAAGGACACATTTTAACACATTCGAGTTTCTTGCTGCTTTTAAAATTAAAACCACCTAATTATTCATAAACATTACTGGCAAATTATCATTCAATGCTTTTATGTAAAGTGTATTGCTTGTAAAATTAAAACCACCTAGTTATTCATAAAAATTACTGGCAAATTATCATTCAATGTTTTTCTGTAAAGTGTAATAAATACAATAAGAAACAAAATATAAACAATATTGTAATGTTTTGCCCTGGAAAACAATGTAATTCTTACTAGAAATATCTACCTTAGCCCATTCATTACTGCAATATATAAAACATCCATCCATGAACAAAGTCATGGAGAAACAATCCTCCTACTAATAGATTTGAATTAAAAATACATCGCCTATAATACTAGCAACATAGCCCCCTCTGATTTGAAGTCTGTAGCTACCATTATGATTTCTATGGCCTTTATGAGTGGCACCAATGATACTCTTTGCATGTAACGAATGTCAATGGCAACAATGATACTCTTTGCATGTAACAAATGTAAATAGAAAAGAAAAGGTTTCAAACATGTCAAACTGTTCTTAAAGAAATATTTATAATTTATTAGAGTTCAAAGTCTTCATCATAGTCAGATTCCAATATAGTTACAAAATAAAAGAATGTCACCTCTTTACTTCCTGCTGCAAATGAAAGAGTAATGTATAATCAGTGGTATTGATCAAACCTTTGTTGGCTTTGATGTTGATGCTGATGCCTTAGCTGCTGGTTATTTTACTGTTGGTGTATCTATTGATGCTGGTATTGTTGGCTTGCAAGGTCTGTACTGACTTCTTAGTAATAATGTGCTACATAAAATTAGTAGCGTCTGCTTGAGATTGTATCCACTATCACCTTTGAATGCAATAATTCTATCACATATGGAAGTAATTCAAATTGCATGGAAATGCACAATATTTGGCGTCGTTAAAGATGCATCTGTGTCATTTAAAATGTCATTGATATCTATTACCCAACGTTCAGTTTCTAAAAGAAGCATTATCTATATCAGTTCTATTATTTGAGTTCTTTTGAAAGTTTTCATGCTATTAACATGGAGAATGCTCGAACCCATGTTTGGTGGTTCTTAGCTATTGTCTTGTCTCATTGGCACTATCCCCATTTTTCCATTCCATTGTTTTTGCATCATTGAAATCGAACATGTTAATATAAAATATGTTTATATTGATATAACTTTGTTTTAAACTTGAAATAATACAGTATCACCATGTCCAACCTTCTGAATGTCTTCTCCTCCAGAACCTTGGTGTCCACGATCTTACTCTGAGTTGGTCAGAATGAACACTTTGCCCACACCATTCCCACCAGTATTTTCTTCTCCCCCACCATGGCAGTCCTAAAGTGGTCTATACAAACATCATAGGAATTTTGGGTGCAATTCAGCTTCAGCCTCCTGCTTGTTCTCTAAGTAATACAACCTTTCATTAATTTGATTTAAGTAGCAATACCATGCCCTGAATAGTTAAATCAACTCGTGCTCTTGAGCATTGAGTCCTAAGTCTGCCACCATTGTTTTCCATGTTGTCAAACTCTTCCTCAATATGATCCACGAGTCTGATTAAACTAGGTGTCTTCCAAGCTAATTTTGAGATGCTCTACTTCTTCCTCTAATATGGAATCTCTTGGGAGCCATAATGTAACTCAACTCTTGCTTCCACAGAAGCTTACACAGAATTTAGGATTACCTCTGATTGCTTTGCCTTTTTGTGCCTCTGCTACATTTTGAGGTTTCTTGTCACACAATCTTTTTGTCTACAATATCATGCTTGTTTAACTCCATTAGCCCATGTGTTTGTGTCATAGCTATGTTTCCATACTACATGCATGAAATCAACATGTTCAAATGATTTTCTAATCTTTCATGTCTTGTTCACCATCATGTCTATCGTTATGTTATAGCCTATAAGGTAACGTGTTATTATTCATAATGTTAATTGTTTATTAACACACAGATTATTAATTATGCTAGTAGCCTATGCTAAAAAAACGTTCTAGGTAGAGTGCCAAGGCCTCTGCCTAACTATTAGTGGCTATCGCAAGACTACACAAATAATTTGAGATCCCTCTTGGTTGTTAATTATGAGACTCCCTAACTTGGTTCTTCCTATACTTCCCTTTAAACTATACCAAGCATGATGGACAAAAAATGATGGGCTTTGATGAGAGCATAACAACCCATGGGAATGGAACCTCACTCCCCACCATTAGTCCCAAACCTGTGGAGAACAACCCATGAGAATGGAACCTCACTCCCCACCATTATTCCCAAGCCTGTGGACGCTACATGTGACTAACTTAGTAGCTATTCCAAAGTTCTCCCTAACACAATGACTGGCATCTAACATGACGAACATTTCCTAGAAAGATCAAATATGTGCTTTCAACATAATGACAATGAACTTCCATAGGAGCCTATGACATTCACGAGAAAAGAAAACTCTTTCCTACCATCAGATAAACCCAAATGCAAGCTTCCTCTTTCTAGTCTAAAACTCTAGTGAACAAAAGCTTTTCCATGATTATCATTTATTTTGAAGCGTCAATCACTACCTGATGAAAGCCATTCATTTTTATTATGAATCTTCAACCATTAACTGATATAGAGTCACTGTTCTATGTAGGTCCAATTGAAACTAAAAGTTTCCTTATAAAATAGAACATGAAATTCATATTTTCTTTTTATAAGGGCAACAAAAAGAAACACATCGAATATATGATATTTAGATGAGCATTAAAATGCAAAGGCTATGTTCAAAATAAATTCCTAAACAAATACTAACCCTCTGAGAATCAAGAAAATGGGAATAAACAATCAACTCATTAATAAGGCAGTGAGCCATAGAATTATACAAAATTAAATGAAGCATCTATAATGAGACTGAAGACTGTCAAATGTATATGTAAGTTATGTTAAACAAAACAATGAAGCGAGCAAAGAGATATGCTTAAAACCTAACTGCTTTTCTCTTCCAACAATTGTAATAAGGAGTTGTTGCATATTCTCTTCCAACAATTGCAGATTTATATTTCTATTCACATTTACTCTATGATATTGTCACAATTGCCAATTTGGGTTTCTTATTCCCTACTTTGGTGGGGGCTGCAGATGCAAAAGAAACTCACTATAATGCCGATGCTTCGTTGCTTCATGATTTCTGTTTTGCGCTTGCCATGGTTGAATGTTATTGTGAATATTTAGGATGCCCATTTGCTCTTCTAACTCCACCATGATGTGGAAGACGGTTCCTCTTCCATTGTGCACATATGGGCCAAAGTTGATGCAAACTCCTCCTGTATGAGCCGAGCTTGTCGAGATTTCACAGAATTATCCTCCATCTTATTACTTCTTCCACAAGTCCAATCAATAAATGAACTAATCCGAATATGTATTCCACTTTGCCTATTTTTAAAATAACTTCACAGGTTGTGATTTTTCAAGTTTCCATTATCTTTTGCCTTTTTCCTTGACACAATGAATCGTTCTGGGGCAACCATTATTAGGACGAGCGGCTTGATTTTTTATTCCATTGAAATTTTTTACTTTGTATTGATCACAAAACTTATTCAATTGGACAAACCTTCCCCATTATTTGTTTTTTTCTAAATTTATTCTAAATTTGCATCCTCTATTTGCCTTTGTTTTCTCTCGAGACCTTTTGATTCTACCTTAATGAAATAGTTGATAATCTGTGATGTTGAGTTGCTTAGAATTTCAACTGTGTGTTTCAATTATTTAATATTGTCATATGTTTTCTTTAAAATCTCATGCCCCGGTGGAACTTGCCTCAAATTTATGTCGAAAGTTTACAAAAGTTCTCATAGATTTTGGAGAAGGAGAAACATAGGTGATTGCCCGGAAAGTTATTAAGTGTCTAATCATGCATCATAGCTTTGTCTTAGTGCCTCATCGCTCTGTCTCCATAACATCACCTCATAGCTTTGTCTCCACAACATCGCGTGTAAGCCCTGAACAATGGCACTTGCCTCATAGCTCTGTCTCCCTAACATCACGTGTAACCCCTAAACAATGACATTTAACGTTGCATTGTCTAGTAGATATTATAACTGAATTGTATATTCAAGGTAGATATCTATAGTATCTGTACCTAATTGAAACGTTTTCTTTGTTGGCGGACGAGATTTGAAAGGTTTTCTTAGTTGGCCCATGAGAGGGAGCTGCTAATTTCATTTTGGACCAAATTTTTTTCCCCAAAACCATGAAAATTGTGTCCACCTTGTAGGTCTTGAGATTCATACCACCATCTCTCCTACATACCAAATCATAATGACACCCCATTAGAATAATTATATAGAAATGGAACTAGTAGCCATTCTCTTATCATCCCCGTTGGGCCTATGCATAAAAGGGATACCAAGAGGGTATAGCCACCTTAAGAAGATCCCTTCGTGCATGGGAAAAATAAATGATGTGGATCTAAGGATGCTGACACTTTAAAATTTTCACCTTGTAAAAAACTACAAAAAAATGCAAACTAGAGCCTAAAAGGATAGCGACAACTTTTTTCAGTTAGGTGTTAATATCTCATCTGAACCGTCTTGGGTAGGTTATTGCATTTATCCATTCAATGAATGAATGAATGTAGAAATGACTGTGTTGCATTGGTTGAAGGAGCTGCATTCATTAAAGTATTTGCAACTCAATGATCCATTAAAGTAGCTTCATCTCAATAATGAATGTATATAAGTTCAAAGAGCTACCAAATGAATGACTATAGAAGTGTCTGTGTTCGATAGTCCCTTGTGTGATATTCCCTTTTAACACAGGCTACCATCTTCCATAAATTCATAATGCAGTAACTATGCACATAATAATCTACCTTCCATGTAGAAGCACAGGAGGAGGGTGTTCCCATAAATTCAGAATGCAGGAACTATGCACTTAATAATAAACCTGCCATGTAGAAGCACAGGAGGAGGGTGCTGAGAGATAGGCTAAGGAGGGGGCGTTCATCTCCAAAGTAAGAAAGAGAGAAATAATATGAAAGCAAGTGGGACTTTGCCAATATAACTATGTCATGAGAAGTGTGGTTAGAGTCTACAGAACCTGCACACCTTGGGCACATCAACAAGGAGTGACACCCTCCTCATATTTTACTTGAGTCTATCTAAAATACTACATGGCCCCATTTTCCCATGTAAGGTTACATATGTGTGACCCTTCTGCATGTATGACACATGCTTCTGGTAGCAGATTTCATTTGAGGTGCGGGAGCAATGTTAGCAAAGATGGATAGACCACAAGGATGCGTTGATTAACCTAATCCGTGTGTAGCACCTCCGAAGTCGCAAAGGTCTCTGAAAGATGGCAGTTGTACCCTCTATATCTAAATCATAAATATCTGCAAAAACTAGTTCTGAAGAAGGTGAAACAGAAATTGAAAAATTAGGTTCGGTTTGAATCAACTACAACCCTCTTGCTACTGCTTGGGGGATTTAATGTTGTATTTCATTCTCTATCAGTCACCATGGAGTGTTTATCCTGGCAAGGAATAGAGTTCCTTAATGGCATTGCAGGTCGACTTCTGCAGATGAACTGTCGTGAGATGTTCTATGAATTAGGGATGGTTGTAGCGTATCAATTCAACTTCCTCCCTACAAGAATCTCCTCAACGTCCTGTGAATTTTGCATGTCAGCCAAATTCGTGAGCAATAGTGGAAAAACATTTGCATGTTAGTCAACGAAATTCATAAGCAATAGTGGAAAAAAAGTGAATGAAGAGCATAGATGAATAGAAAGTTTGTCAACAAACAATAAGCTAGACTCTCTCTTGCCACTTTTATACCTTTTGATTGATCCTGATTGATCCCTCTCTTGCTTGTTTGGTTGCTTCAAGTTCCCATAAGATGGTGCGGTGTGGTCGTAGTTGAATCTCTTATGCTTGTTTATTCCCATGTCATTTTTAATCTTTGTTGTCTCTACCTCGTTAGAACTTTTAATCTTCGTTGTCTCTACCTCCTCAAAACTTCTTCCTGAAATTTTATGTGAGGCTAGAACTTCTGCGTGAGGCCGCTTTCTCTCTTAGAGGACTCAGAAGGGGAGCAACTTGAGGTCGCTTCCTCAGAGGACTGAGAAGGGGAGCTGTAGGATGTTGAAGCGGGAAAGTTTTCTTGCGGTTTGTATAATGCAGGAGAGTCATGGAAGCTGTTTTTCAAATGTGGGTTGCTATGGTAAACTCGTTCACTCCGACTATGCTATTTATGTTGTTGAATGTTGTGATTAGAACCATTGTTATTACTTACTTCTAGGATGCATCAGAGTAATAACACCAACATGAGTAACAAAGACTTGAATTGTAGAAAAAACCCATCTCTGCATCTCCGTTATCCAGACTGAGCAACATTACTACTAAGTTTGTTTTTCTTGTTTTTTGCAGGCCTCATGGTGAAAGATCTTCACCCACATTTTGCCAGCTCTTCACACCCTTCGCCAAGAGGCTGAAAATGACGACTGAGTACTTAGGTACCTCAGGCTGTGCGATGCTCTTTGAAGGGGTGAAAGAAGTGATATTTGAAGCGCTCTTTGAAGGGGTGAAGGAAGTGATATTTGAAGGTTGTTATACTGGAAGGTGGGTAAAGAATGGTAGACGCTGTCAATGAGTTGTCATGGGCAGGTGGGTAAAGAGTGGTGGACGCTATCAACGAGCCGTCAAGAACTATCGAGCTGTCAAGAACTATTTGACACCTAAACTTATACCTAAACTTGATACCAAAACTTATTCCAGTTTTTGGCTTAATTTTTTTTTTTTGGCTTGGTTATCTATATTTTATTAAATAACTAAAGAATCAAGGAAATCTCATCACTCTTCTTTTGTTTCACGGCAAAGAATCTTGTGATTTATTGGTAAATTAACTAGCTTAACGCTGTAAAAAAATCTTGATTATATAGGTTTGTCGCAAAATATTGGTTAATTGGTTCATTTTTCTGTATGATTTACCCATAAGAACATACTCTAACCTTAAAAAGGATTGTTATTCTTGATTTTTTTTGCAAACTAGTGATGCTTTTGCAAATTTTCAGGTAAATTAACTGAATAAAAATGAAGAGAAATCTTTTTTATTTATTTAGGATTTATGTGTAAATCACTCATCAAAACCTTCTAGAAATATTTGTTATCCATATTAACTGCAAGTTAGGTTGAATTTTAGCTGCGATTTTCTCCAGAAATATTTGTTATCCATATTTACTGCAAGTTAGTGCTTAGAGAAAAAATGTGTTGATTGGCGAAGAAATCTTTGTTATCCACATTTACCGAAAGTTAGTGCTTTGGTTGAATTTTCGCTGCGATTTCCTCTAAATTGCGTTGTTCGGCTGGAAACGAGTTTCTTACATGATTTCATTATGTAAAAGAATATTCCATTTAAAACTTGTTTTTATATATTGCTTATATATGTGAAACAATAGTGCTTCTATATTGGATCCTGGCGTATTGTTTATGGGGCAAAATATTTATATGTTTTTAGCATTCTACAGTTATGACATTAAGTTGTTTTCAAAACTTTGGGTGAAGTTATAAATTTGCTTTCATAGTAAATTTTACATATATTTTTTTTTAATAGAATTTTTTTTTTTTTTTTTTATCTAATTAAACCAAAATAGCTATACAAAATGTTTAAATGGGGATTTTTTACAACAATTTTTAAGAAAAAAATAATAATAATAAAGTTGTATGTTTATTAAAATCAAAATCAAAATAATAATAATAATAATACTAAAGGTTGGTATGTTATTAGAATAATGGTATTAAAATATAATCTAAAGCAATGGAACATTACCCTATTGTCTATTCAAACTCAAAAGCAGAGGAAGTTTTTCCAATTTAATAATATTTCCCTACATTATTTTAGATAATATAATTCAATAACATATAATATTATACAGGTAAAAATTGATTTTATATTTTTAATTAAATAAAAATAACCTATTATTTATGTTTATATATACTAGCATAGCTGGAAAGCATGCATGGAACATAATGCAAAGTATAATAAAATAATTTCCCTTTTTCTTTAATTTATATAATAGATTGTACTATTATTGTTCATTTTCTTTTTGTGTTTTTTATTTTATTTAAGTTCATATAGTTAGGTACTTCCTCTTAAGCTTAAATAAAACATAGTAATCAAATGATACCATGGTTAGTTAAAAGAAGTAAAAATCTTTTTCTCAAAAAAATTATTGGTTGACATATTTAAATACTAACTACTACTACTAAATAATAATAATAATGATAATAATAAAGTTGTATGTTTAGAAAAATGAAGGTATTAATATAATTCTAAGCAATGGAACATACTAAAATTGTTCTAATTCAAGACTAAAAGCCAAGGAAGTTTTTCTAATTTTAAAAATATTTCCTACAATTATTTTAATAATATATTCATACATATAATAATTATTACTGGTAAAAATTGATTTTATATTTTTAATTAAATTAAAAATAACTCTAATTATTTATGTTTATATAAACTAGCATAGCTGGAAAGCATGAGGAGGGAACATGGAACATAATGCAAAGTGTAATAAAATAATTTCCTTTTTTCTTTAATTTATATAATAGATTGTACTATTATTGTTCATTTTCTTTTTGTGTTTTTGTTATTTAAGTTCATATAGTTAGGTACTTCCTCTTAAGTTTAAATAAAACATAGTAATCAAATGATATCATGGTTAGTTAAAAGAAGTAAAAAGTTTTTTCTCAAAAAAATTATTGTTTGACATGTTTAAATGATGAAGCTATGGAAACTCTAGTTCTATATGTCTCCAAAATGTGAAAAATGAAAATCCATCTATTTGTATAATTAAAGGTCGAGTATTGAAAGCATATCCAGGTGAAGAATATTAGATTCATTTGTAGGACAAGGTAGCATTATTATATCAATAATGAAGAATATTGCATGACATGTAGCATAAATAAATATCATAACACTCAGCCACATGTCAAGAGTGTTTAGTCACAATTGTAATTAGAAAATACATATGTGTTAAAGGGAGGACCAAAACATGGTTGCCCTAAAAATAAAATTAACTAATAAAAATATTGAACTGAATAAAATTTGAATCTAGCCTAACCGTAATAATGATTTTATGCCTTTGATTATATAAAGACAACTTTCTATCATTGAAATTTTTTAAACTTGAGTACCTAGTTATATTTACTATGAAAAAACCCATCAAATAAATGAAATGGAAACCTTATCAATGACATAATAGAATTTAAAATCACAAGGACCTCCTTGCATCTTTGAAATCACTAAATTAGTATCATGTTATTTCCAATTTTGGATTAATTATGCACAAATAGTTGAAGGCATTTTTGTGTTAGTTGTTATTATGGAAATTTTGTTCTTGAAGCTTTTATAGCTGAAGCACAAAATTAGATTCAAGATAAGATAGAATGAAAACTTATGAAAAGAAAAATGACTGCATGATGGCGAATTCATATATTTTATAAGACAAAAATGTTATCATTAATATTGTTAGAGGTAAAGACAATTTGTTTGTTCAATATTATTTATTCATTGAAAATTGCAAGGAGAATAATATTGCAATGAGTTCCAAGGAAGTGATGGCAACGTGAGACCCTTAAAGAAAATAAATTGTTTTCTTATAATATTGTGAGAGTATTGACCAAGTTGATGTTATATGTGAATTACAAAAGCAATTTGCTGGGATTGAATTGACAAAGAAGTGGGGAAGAGTTAGATTATGAGGAAATAGTATCCAAATTAGTGGCATGGGTTGGAATGCCATGGAATTTTTTTATGGCATCTCCCACATCATCAAACAAAAATTGGTTTCCCTTATACCCGTTAAGGATAATATTAGTGGAAGTTCATAATTTCTAATTAGTTTTCAGTTCACAAATTTTTTAAAGCTTCTTACTCTAGGTTATTCAATTTCACATCCTCCTAAAAGAAATCAAGCATGGATAGAAATATGTGATATGCAAGTAAATGCAACTAAAAGGAATTATGAATGTGAATAGGTGTATTAGGCATTTAGAATGGAATTACTTTCAATGTGGAGAAAAAGTACATTGTAGGTATCAATAAGGAGGGTATTTTCACTATGGTATGATGAGTAGCAATACACACAAATTTGATATGGATATTGGCTCAGTGTGTATACAATCCCATGTTATGTGAAATTCGATTATGTTTGAATTTTGTTAAAAAAAATATTACACAGCTCTCAAAGACTGTTAGTTCCATTGAATCATTAAAATGATTTTAAGGCTCATTTGTTACATAGATTCATTTTAACTTTTGATACAAATTATTTATTTCTTTATTTTAGGTGTAAAATCTATTATAATTTAGTGTCCAATTAATCGTAAGGATCATTATTATTTTCTATTATATATTAATATTACCTAACTCATTATTTTTATTTAAGAAAAATCACACGTCTTGAAAGAACCCATTGTGGTCCAAACAATGTAGATTTTTACTCTTGCTAAAGGCCTCTAGGTCTTGGAGGTTAACATGCTTATTTATGTGTGAGAAAAATTAGCTATTAGTGCATCAAAAATAAATTTTAGATCTTAATTCAGGACCAAAATATAGTTTCAATTGAAATTATTTACAAATTGAGTGGGCCTAATGGCTAAGAGCTTGTACTATTTCCTTCTGGGAGGTTATAGGTTCAAATTCAAAGGGGTTAGAGTATGTACACTTTCAATAAACTTTAGTAGTCAAATTCTTGGGTGGAAATAGGTCCCTTATCTCACAAATAAGCGAGTCTCTTATATACAAGTTTGGTGTCTACCTTACCATGACCTTAAAATTAAATTATCATTATTATTAATTTGTTAAGTAATAAAATTTACTATTAAAATTAAATAATATAACATTTTAGATATATAGGTTTTTTTTTTTCTAATAAATATATAAAATAAATATATATAATATATATATATATATATATATATATATATATATATATATATATATAATTAATATATAAAACTCTTCCCACAAAAAATGTAAAATGCTATTTAAAAAATTTAATAAATAAAATACATGTGGTTTTATAATCCCTTTGCAATATTCACATAAATTCACTTTAGAATTGGTATTAATATCCCTTTAAATGCATTTAATATTAACATAAATGCACTTAATTTTGTATTCTCTCTCACATACAATAACAAATGCACTCTAATTTCTTTTGTTTTTAAAAGTAGAAAAACTATGAATATCCATATTTATCTCATCTTTAAAAATCATTTCCATAATTTGAAAAATATTGTTTTTTTCAAAAGCCAAATGTAAATTTTTAATCAAAATCAGTAAGAACATGTTTTAAAATGTCTAAGATCATGGTCATTGTTTTGAGTATGAATTGAACATGACATCAAAAACCTTCACCAAAATATCATGTTTCTCATGTTTTTTTGAATTTATCTAAGTTATCCCACTATCTTAATTCCATGCTTGCAAAAGGGTTTAGGCTAAGGGATGATTGAATATAACTTTTTTATAGCTCAACATCATCAAATTTTTCTCTTATGAGTGTGTATTTTCTTGATCAACCTCAACTAGATCAGAGAAAAACATGAGATTCACAATTGGAAAACAACATGAATCCCAAATAGGATTTACTTTCATGGCCATAGCTACTTTGATCCAAATTTACAACTAAGGTTCTAAGGCTTCCATGCGTGACAAATATGAAGTTGCATGGTATTCCAACATCTCCAATGAATATATATAGAACTTTCTCCTCTGTGAGGTGAGAATTTTTCATCAAATGAGACAAAAAAATACACACTACAACTCATGGAGTTATGAGGTACATACATTATCTAGGACCACTACGTCAACATAAAACATAACATATAGACTTTCTAGAATAGGTGTGACTCACACAACAATATGGTGATGTGTCTGTTATTATTCTACACACACATTTACCTATATTTGTCCACTATCCAACTACACCCACAATTACCTATATTTGTCCACTATCCAATTTCAACCACTACTCCAACCTCTGTTTTTGCCTCAACCAATATTCTACCCATAGTGCCTTGAAAACTCGAAAACGTTTAGGGGAACTTTTTTTCAAATTGTCTATTTTTTGGACATTTTATAATATAATATATATATATTCAATTTGAAAGCAAATTCACCTTTTTTTACATATATATGTTTAAATTGATGAAATTCGTCAAATATTTACCAATTTTAATAGAAAATTACATGTTTTTTTATTGAATATTAACCTACATTCTATATGTATAACTTTTCAAACCAGAATAACACCAATAATACTATAAATAAGAATAATATTGAAATCCTTAAAAATACCCTGCTTGAAAATTGTCTCTACTACACTCATCCACTTCATTTCATTTTTGACATTTTTATTTGCATCTTGGTTCAATTTTATTAGTGGAGTTTTTCTTTTTCATGAAACGATTTCTCGAATAGTTAATTATAACAACTATAAAGAAAGTATTGAGTCAACTAGGCTCAATATGTTTACTTTTACAAACTCCAAATAAATTTAAAACAATACATTTCATCTTGACCAAGGATTTTGCATAGAATTGTTACCATATTTGATTTTTTAAATGGCATGTTGATCATATAATTAAACCTCTCCCATGTACTTCCTTTGGATATCTTGAAAACCATTGGATTGAAAATATAATCCTATCACTAAACTTTAATATTTATTTTTCATATTAAAATATTCCATGGGAATGTAATTATAATCCCATCGTCCCCTAAATTTGAATTTATACAATTGTCTTTTGTCTCACTGGATCAATATACACCATTAGATTAATCTAGAAGTAACATGGATCGATTTTAAATAGTGGTATAAATTGTCTCCATTGCTTCTCTCTTTCCCTTGTGATGACTAATTGTTTTTTTTGAATCAGGCATTCTACTTCTCCTCTAGAGTGCTCAATTTGTAGGACGAGCAACACTCTACATATATGTAGGTGGAACACTTTGATTATGTTACTTATATTGTGGCGATTTCAATTTGTGTTAGCCTCACACAAGCGGGAAAAGGATATACCATCCCCTTACAACACGATCGAAGGAGAACTTGATGTTTGGGCACCTGTTATAGAAATATGGAGACCATAGTTTCCTCATAAAATCACCATCTACTATACCATTTCTATACATCCCCACTATCAATTTGTAAACCCCACTTGCATTCATGCAATATTTAGTTTCTATCCATTCATTACTTTTCTCCATAATAAAGTCAGAGGACTGGTATTCATATTGCACATTTTCGTTCCTCAAGATGGGCTTGTGAAAGAGAAAATGTGCTCCAGAATATGACACTGAAATGCGTAAACTTCCACAAGATATTTATGGCATACTATCCCACCTCACATGCCTTCTAGCCTTATTGATGAAATAAGGGTTGTGAGTGTCAATTAGTTTTTATCGTCAACTAAAAAAATGAACGTATTGCATCCATTAGTGTTATTTCTAATCATTATAGTCAATCATCCATGATTTGGTGAAGAAGGTGGAGCTCCTATATGTGAAGGAGTAGTTCATCCCTGTTCTTGCTATGGTAAAAGAAGACCTTTCCCAACAAGTGTTTAACATGCCAATATAAATCCACTTTTTTAATGTACTAATTGTGACGAGATCTTGGTGTTCCCACATTGAGGATCCAACCCTCCACATCCATCATAACTTCTTAGTCCAACATTTTAATTCTCTCGTCAATTAGTTTTTTCTCAATGTCTGATGATTTGTGTTGAATGACCAAGGGAACATTCTCATGGAAACAATTTGTTGAGGCTTAGGCTTTCGCTTTGGCTTTAACTCGTCAGTTGTCCGTAGGAATTCAACCCCCACCTCCTTTACTCGAATATACTCTCTCCCTCAGCATTTGAGAAAACACATGAAAAGTGCAAAAGTATCAATTGGAGCGCGAGGTGAAAGGAGTAGTTAAGAGAGGAGAAGGAAACTAAGGGAATGCGAGGTGAGAGAGAAAAAGCTGGAATGAGGGAAATGGAGATACATGAAATGGGGGAAATATCTAAAATAGAAATTCACAAGCCCAAAATTATCTCTCTATAAGAAATAAAAACTAGATGGGAAGTTGGAAACTAAGAAGTAATGACGAGGACAACAATATACAATGCTATGAGTGAGGACTGTTGCAATTAAGGAAAAGGGAATTGTTCATATGCATCCAATAGAAGGAATATGTGTGGAGTGTTGAGGGTAAGCCACTGCTTTCAAAGACAAAGGGCCAAAGCCATGGAAGCCTAGTCCTACTACTTGCAGAGAAAAAACAGTGGAACCGTTAAAGCATTTTCCCTTCTACATACCTCAATTAACCAGGAGAGTGATATAAATGCAATAAAGAATAGGAAACGTTTCCCAGCTCACCCTATCCATACATCAAGAATAAATACCCAACATGCTTTCTTTCAGGGTAGCTTCAATGCAATCCCCACCTCGTGATCCAATGCGCAAGTGCACACCTTGCACTTTAAACCCGTAAGATGGCTCGAGTTGGAACCTCATAATGTGTGTCATTTTCAAAGATCTTGAAGATGTATTGAGATATGTTTTCACAACTTCATGTACAGACATGGGTCACCACATCAAAGTGGCTTAAAACCTTGTGATTTAAGCATTTCCTCAAAAAACCAAAACAAATGATATTTCTTTTAATAAATATATATATTAGATATAATATATATAATCACAATTAAAATCATATCTATATATTTTAAATAAACTTATTTCTACATAAATTAAAAAAAATGAATCTTATTATAGAATAAAGAATGTCTGTATATAAAATAACCTAAACTTAAGTAATGCAATAAACAAATCTCAAAGTTATATTAATTTAAATTACTTTAATAAATTATAATATGAATTTATTTAGGATAAACGAAGATATAATAGTTTTTCATTATCTTACTATGTTGATTAAAAAGTAATATATTTAATAATAATTATAAATTAAATAGAAGATTATTATAAAAAATATAAATATATTTAAAGAAAAAATTATAATAAATTATAAATATATTATGGAATGGATTGTTATTCAATTCATTTTTAAACATGTGTTGAATTCATAGTAAGGATACCATGTCATGGTTTTAAATTTTATTGGTAAATGTATTTTAGGTTAAAGAATATAATTACTTTTTATTTTCAATCTTTAGGTCCAACATTAAATTTGTATTGACAAAATATGGTTTGTTATGTTTAATACAAGGGAGTAACATTTGGACAAGCAAAGCAATGCAATGCAATGCAACTAAAAACTTTTAAGTTATTATTATAATATATTTAAATTAATTTTGATATATTATTTGTAGGTATTGAATTTATCTGAGAGGGATAGTAATATTTTTTTCCAATTAATCAAATCAAACTTAATTAAATATTATTTATTTATATATTATTTTTCAAAGGGAAACCATCTTTTTTTTCATTGGGTGAAAGTGGGGTCAATACAACAACATCCATAGACACATAGTCACTACAGTAATATTTCTCATCATTATATCACTTAGTGGGGAATATAACAACCTTTCTACCCAACCACCTGAAATAACCCCAATTCACACACACAAAGTCTAATTAATAAATGAAATCACCTTATTTGAGTATTTTTTTTGTTAAAACATTCAAAAATATATTTTAAATAACAAAAAAATCATAATCTTCTTCAAATTGTATTGCAATAAAATTTATTATATATATATATTATATATATATTATATATATATATATATAGAGAGAAGAGAGAGAGAGAGAGAGAGAGAGTAAAGTAATTAGAAATTTAATGAAATAAAATTATAAATTTAAATAGAAAATAATTTAAAAAATAAATATATAAATTAAGATAAAAAATATTTAAAGGAAAACCTCAATCGGTTTGTTGGTCAATGGGTGTTTTTGGCCTAACATATATTTTCTCTCTTCCCAAACAAAATGACATACTTGCATTTGGTAGATTTTGCAACAATAAATGATACACGAGGGTCACAACAAGTGGCCTCAAAATTGGATCGCTTTCTAGTCACATAATCTATCACGGCCAAGGACATTGCTTTGGAAGCATCTATACTATCGAGTCATGGCTCAAACCACTGGCCTATATGCCTAAGTATAGTCATTCAACCTAGACCTTGCAATAGGCCCTTTCACTTTGAGAAGTTATGGCTCCATCATTTGGATTTCCAGGAAAACAAAAAGTAATGATGAGGAGAGCTAAAAATTACATAAGTCTCTTATATGTATGTACAAACTCCAAAATTTTTTGAAAAACATCAAATGGAGGCTCAAAGACTAGAACAAAACCAAATTTGGCAACATCCTGGAGGAAACACATAAACTACAACAAAACATTTATGCGCAACAAGAAGAAGTTATTCTATATGGTTGGTCCAATTCATTAATCATAGAAGAAGCCACTACCATCAATAATATGGAAGAGCGCATGAATAAAATTTGAGTCTAGCCTAACCCTAGTAATGATATTATGCCTTTGATTATATAAAGACAATTTTCTATCATTGAAATTTTATTTCAACTTGAGTACCTAATTATATTTACTATGAAAAACCCATCAAATAAATGAAATGGAAACCTTATCAATGACATAATAGAATTTAAAATCACAATGTCCTCATTGCATCTTTGAAATCACGAAATTAGTATCATATTATTTCCAATTTTGGATTAATTATTCACAAATAGTTGAAGGCATTTTTGTGTTAGTTGTTATTATGGAAATTTTGTTCCTGAAGCTTTTATAGTTGAGGCACAAAATTAGATTCAAGATAAAATAGAATGAAAACTTATGAAAAGAAAAATGAGTGCATGATGTTGAATTGATATATTTTATAAGACAAAAATGTTATTATTAATATTGTTAGAGGTAAAGACAATTTGTTTGTTAAATATTATCTATTCATTGAAAATTGCGAGGAGAATAATATTACAATGAGTTCCAAGGAAGTGATGGCAACGTGAGACCCTCAATGAAAATAAACTGTCTTCTTATAGTATTGTGAGAGTATTAACCAAGTTGATGTTATATGTGAATTACAAAAGCAATTTGTTAGGCTTGAATTGAAAAAGAAGTGGGGAAGAGTTAGATTTAGATTACGAGGAAGTAGTATCCAAATTAGTGACATGGGTTGGAATGACATGGAAATTTTTTATGGCATCTCCCACATCATCAAACAACAATTGGTTTCCCTTATACCCATTAAAGATAATATTAGTGGAAGTTCACAATTGCCAATTAGTTTTCAGCTCACAATTTTTCTTAAGCTTCTTACTCTAGGTTTTTCAATTTCACATCCTCCTCAAAGAAATCAAGCATGGATAGAAATATGTGATATGCAAGTAAATGCAACTAAAAGGAATTATGAATGTGAATAGGTGTATTAGGCATTTAGAATGGAAATACTTTCAATATGGAGAAAAAGTACATTGTATGTATCAATGAGGAGGGTATTTTCACTATGGTATGATGAGTAGCAATGCACACAAATTTGAAACGAATATTGGCTGAGTGTGCTAACAATCCCATGTTGTGTGAAATTTGATTATGTTTGAATTTTGTTAAAAATATTACACATCTCTCAAAGGCTATTAGTTCCATTGAATCATTATAATGATTTTAAGGCTCATTTGTTACATAGATTCATTTTAAATTTTGACACAAATTATTTATTTCTTTATTTTAGGTGTAAAATCTATTATAATTTAGTATCCAGTTAATCCTAAGGATCATTATTATTTTCTATTATATATTAATATTACCTAACTCATTATTTTTATTTAAGAAAAATCACACGTCTTGAAAGAACCCATTGTGGTCCAAACAATGTAGATTTTACTCTTGCTAAAGGCCTCTAGATCTTTGGAGGTTAACATGCTTATTTATGTGTAACAAAAATTAGCTATTAGTGCATCAAAAGTAATTTTAGATCTTAATTCATGAACAAAATATAGTTTCAATTGAAATTATTTACAAATTGAGTGGGCCTAACGGCTAAGAGCTTGTACTATTTCCTTCTAGGAGGTCATAGGTTCAAATTCAAAGGGGTTAGAATATGTACACTTTCAATAAACTTTAGTAGACAAAATGTTGGGTGGAAATAGGTCTCTTATCTCATAAACAAGTGGGGCTCTTTTATACAAGCTTGGTGTCTAACTTACCATGACCTTAAAATTAAATAAAAGATGAGCACTATGGAATATTCGAGTTCAGTTTCTCAAAAACCACACCACAAAAATCTACAAACCATTAAAGTATCATTATTATTAATTTGTTAATTAATAAAATTACTATAAAATAAATAATGATACCATTTTAGTTATATATAGAGTTTTTTTTCTAATAACTATAAAAGATAATATATAAATATATTATTATTATTATTATTATTATTTTTTTTAACTCTTACCCACAAAAAAATTAAAACACTATTTTGAAAAATTTAATAAATAAAATACATGTGATTTATAATCCTTTGCAATATTCACATAAACTCACTTTAGAATTGGTATCAATATCCCCTTAAATTCATTTAATATTAACATAAATGCACTTCATTTTGTATTCTCTCTCACATACAATAACAAATGCACTCTAATTTCTTTTGTTTTTAAAAGTAGAAAAACTACGAATATCGATATTTGTCTCATATTTAAAAATCATTTCCATAATTTGGAAACTATTGATTTTTTTTCTCAAAAACCAAATGTAAATTTTTAATCAAAATCATTTAGAACATGTTTTAAAATGTCTAAGATCATGGTCATTGTTTTGAGTATGAATTGAACATGACATCGAAAACCTTGACCAAAATATCATGTTTCTAAGGATTATTTTTTTGAATTTATCTAAGTTATCCGACTATCTTAATTCCATTCTTTCAAAAGGGTTTAGGCTAAGGGATGATTGAATATAATTTTTTTAAAGCTCAACATCATCAACTTTTTTTTGTTATGAGTGTGTATTTTCTTGATCAACCTCAACTGGATCAGAGAAAAACATGAGATCCACAATAGGAGAACAACATGAATCCTAAATTGGATTGAATTTCATGGCCATAACTACTTTGATCCAAATTTACAACTAAGGTTCCAAGGCTTCCATGCGTGACAAATATGAAGTGGCATGGTATTCCAACATCTCCAATGAATATATATAGAACTTTCTCCTCTGGGAGGTGAGAATTTTACATCAAATGAGACAAAAAATACACACTCCAACTCATGGAGTTATGAGGTACATAAATTATCTAGGACCACTACATCAACATAAAACATAACATATAGACTTGCTAGAATAGGTGTGACTAACACAACAATATGGTGTTGTGTCTGTTATTATTCTACACACACATTTACCTATATTTGTCCACTATCCAACTACACACACATTTACCTATATTTGTCCACTATCCAATGTCAACCGCTACTCCAACCTCTGTTTTTGCCTCTACCAATATTCTACCCATAGTGCCTTGAAAACTCAAAAACATTTAGGGGCAAACTTTTTCAAATTGGCTATTTTTGAAGAATAATATGTATATATATATATATATATATAATATATAATATATATATATATAATATATATATATATATATGTATATATATATATGTGTATAATATATGTGTATATATATATGTATATATAAGTTGTGTATATAATATATATGTGTATATATATAATATATATGTGTATATTATATTATGTGTATATATATATATATATATGTATTATATCTATATGTACATATATCTATATGATATATATGTATATAATATATATATATATATAAATATATAAATATATATATGTATACATATATATATATCATCAATTTTGAAAGCAAATCTCACCTTTTTGCATATATATGTTTAAATTGATGAAATTCATCAAATATTTACCAGTTTTAATAGAAATTTACATGTTTTTTTATTGAATATTCACCTACATTCTATATGTATAAATTTTCAAATCAGAATAACACCAATAATACTATACATAAGAATAATATTGAAATCCTTAAAAAATACCCTGCTTGAAAATTGTCTCTACTACACTCATCCACTTCATTTCATTTTTGACATTTTTATTTGCATCTTGGTTCAATTTTATTAGTGGAGTTTTTCTTTTTCATGAAACAATTTTTCGAATAGTTAATTATGGAAACCATAAAGAAAGTATTGAGTCAGCTAGGCTCAATATGTTTACTTTTACAAACTACAAATAAATTTAAAACACAATTCATTTCACCTTGACTAGGGATTTTGCATAGAATTGTTACCATATTTGATTTTTTAAATGCCATGTCGATCATATAATTAAACCTCTCCCATGTATGCTACCTTTGGATATCTTGAAAACCATTGGATTGAAACTATAATCCTATCACTAAACTTTAATATTTATTGTTCATATTAAATTATGCCATGGGATCGTAATTATAATCTCATGTTCCCCTAAATTTGAATTTAGACAATTGTCTTTTGTCTCACTGGATCAATATACACCATTGGATTAATTTAGAAGTAACATGGATTGATTTTAAATAGTGGTATATATTGGCTCCATTGCTTCTCTCTTTCCCTTGTGATGACTCATTGTTTTTTTGAATCAGACATTCTACTTCTCCTCTAAAGTGCTCAATTTGTAGGATGAGTAACACTCTACATATATGTAGGTGGAACACTTTGCATATGTTACTTATTTTGTGGCAATTTCGATTTGTGTTAGCCTTGCACAAGTGGGAAAAGGATATACCATCCCCTTACAACATGATTGAAAGAGAACTCGATGTTTGGGCACATGTTATAGAAATATGGGGACCATAGTTTCCTCATAAAATCGCCATCTACTATACCATTTCTATACATCCCCACTACCAATTTGTAAACCCAACTTGCATTCATGCAATATTTAGTTTCTATCCATTCATTACTTTTCTCCATAATAAAGTCAGAGGACTAGTATTCATATTGCACATTTTCATTCCTCAAGATGGGCTTGTGAAAGACAAAATGTGCTCCAGAAGATGACACAAAAAATGCGTAAAATTCCACGAGATATTTATGGCATACTATCCCACCTCACATGTCTTCCAGTCTTATTAATGAAATAAGGGTTGAGAGTGTCAATTAGTTTTTACCATCAACTAAAAAAATGAATGTATTGTGTCAATAAGGGTTGAGGGTGGAGCTCCTATATGTGAAGGAGAAGTTCATCCCTGCTCTTGCTATGGTAAAAGAAGACCTTTCCCAACAAGTGTTTAACATGCCAGTATAAATCCACTTTTTTAATGTACTAACTGTGACGAGATCTTGGTGTTCCCACATCGAGGACCCAACCCTCCATATCCACCATAACTTCTTAGTCCAACATTTTGGCTCTCTCGTCAATTAGCTTTTTCTTAATGTCTGATGATTCGTGTTGAATGACCAAGGGAACATTCTCATGGAAACAATTTGTTGAGGCTTATGCTTTAGTTTTGGCTTTAACTCGTTTGTCGTCTGTAGGAATTCAACCCCCACCTCCTTTACTCGAATAGACTCTCTCCCTTAGCATTTGAGAGAACACATGAAAAGTGCAAAAGTATCAATTGGAGCGCGAGGTGAAAGGAGTAGTTAAGAGAGGAGAAGGAAATTAAGGGAATACGAGGTGAGAGAGAAAAATATGGAATGAGGGAAAGGGAGATACATGAAATAGGGGAAATATCTAAAATAGAGATTCACAAGCCCAAAATTATCTCTCTGTAAGAAATAAAAACTAGATGGGAAGTTGGAAACTAAGAAGTAACGACGAGGACAACAGTATACAACGCTATGAGTGAGGACTGTTGCAGTCAAGGAAAAGGGAATTGTTCGAATGCATCCAATAGAAGGAATATGTGTGGAGAGTTGAGGGTAAGCCACTGCTTTCAAAGACAAAGGGACAAAACCACGGGAGCATAGTCCTACTACTTGCGGAGAAAAAACAATGGAATCGTTAAAGCATTTTCCCTTCTGCATCCCTCAATTAACCAGGAGAGTGATATAAATGCAATAAAGAATAGGAAACCTTTCCCAACTCACCCTATCCATACATCAAGAATAAATATCCAACATGCCTTCTTTCGGGGCAGCTTCAATGCAATCCCCACCTTGTGATCCAATGCGCAAGTGCACACCTTGCACTTTGAACATGCAAGATGGCTCGAGTTGGAACCTCATAACGTGTGTCATTTTCAAAGATCTTGAAGATGTATTGAGATATGTTTTCACAACTTCATATACAGACATGGGTCACCACATCAGAGTGGCTTAAAACCTTGTGATTTAAACATTTTCTCAAAAAAACCAGAACAAAATTATTTCTCATATAAAATATAAAAATATTTCTATATTATATATATACACAAAAAT
>APFE030269336.1:57561-96069 GCA_000404065.3 Pinus taeda | reverse complement strand
GAAATGAATTTAAGTGAGAGGGATAGTAATATTTTTTGCCAATTAATCAAATCAAACTTAATTAAATATTATTTTTCAAAGGGAAACCATTTTCTCTTTCATTCTGAGGGTGAAAGTGGGGTCAATACAACAACATCCATAGGCACATGGTCACACAGTCACTATAGTAATATTTCTCATCATTATATCACTTAGTGGGGAATTTAACAACCTTTCTACCAGCCCAAAATAACCCCAATTCACACACACAAAGTCAAACTAATAAATGAAATCGTCTTATCTGAGTATTTTTTTTGTTAAAACATTCAAAAATATATTTTAAATAACAAAGCAATCATTAATCTTCTTCAAATTGTATTGCAAGAAAATGTCATTTCTTTATATATATAATATATTCATATATATATATATATATATATATATAATATATATATATATTATATTAATAGAGAGAGTAAAATAATTAGAATTTAATGAAATTAAAATTATAAATTTAAATTAAAATTATTTGAAAATTAAATTTATAAATTAAGATAAAAATATTAAAGGAAAACCTCAATCGGGTTGTTGGTCGATGGGCATTTGTGGCCTAATGTATATTTTCTCTCTTCCCAAACACAATGACATACTTGCATTTGGTAGATTTTGCAACAGTAAATGATACATGAGGGTCTCAACAAGTGGCCTCAAAATTGGATCACTTTCTAGTCACATAATCTATCATGGCCGAGGACATTGTTTTGGAAGCATCTATACTATCGAGTCATGGCTCAGACCACTGGCCTATATGCCTAAGTATAGACATTCAACCTAGACCTTGCAATAGCCCTTTCACTTTGAGAAGTTATGGCTCCATCATTTGGATTTCCAGGAAAACATAAAGTAATGGTGAGGAGAGCTAAAGAATATGTAAGTCTCTTATATGTATGTACAAACTCCAAAAAAATTTGAAACACATCAAATGGAGGCTCAAAAGCTAGAACAAAACCAAATTTGGCAACATCTTGGAGGAAATACGTAAACTACAACAAAACATTTATGTGCAACAAGAAGAAGTTATTCTATATTTTTGATTGAATTCATTAATCATAGAAGAAGACACTACCATCAATAATATGGAAGAGCGCATGAAAGAAGAAGAACTTCTATGGCAGTAAAAATCATGGGTTTGATGGCTTAAAGAAGAGGAAAGGAATATTGCATTCTTCCATAAATTCATGCTCCAACGTTCGCACCATAATCACATATCTCCCATCAAAAAATATATGGGAGACAAACTATTGGATTTTCCATAGATTACTCGGGAGTATATCCATTTTTATTAGAACATTTTAATAAAACCTTCGCAAAATAGATCAAGGCAAACCCAACACATCATATCATCTTTAAAAACACCTAGAATTCTAGGAATATAAATTAATGGCAATATGAGTTTTCAATTCAAGGCAAGCAAGCAGTTAGTTATGGTTCCTAAGATTATGGTCAGAATGAATATTTTCTATAATTGATGATCATATTCTCAACATTCTACGTAAGTTTTAAGTTTCAAATCGAAGCACTAGATTTTAATCAAAAGAAGACTATTCTTATTATATACCTTGCAATTTGTTCGTTTGTTTATTTTCTACCTTGTGTGTTGTCTCTTTCTAGCATTTTAGAATTGTATGTTGAAGGAAACTTTGTACATTGTGTTGCAATTCTGATGCACATTGTGCTTTTGTGTGTATCTTAGAAGGTTTCTATATTTAGGTGATGTATTTTCTATTCTATGCATGATAACTGAGAGATGAGATGAGATCACCAAAAAGGATATGACAACGATGACGTTGCGTGTGTGTGCTATGTGCCAAAATGGAAAACTATTTTCAAGTTTTCAAACTCTTGTTATATTCTCTTCCTCCAAAAGTCCTTCTTTCTCTAATTTTAGTGCAAACATCGACACTCTCTATGATTATCTTAAATAACTAAAGGCTTGATAAATTTATTGCTATTTGCTATAAATTATTGCTCCCTTTTGCAATTTACCCGTAAATCAAATAACTAAAGGCTTGATAAATTTATTGCTATTTGGTATGGTTTGATTTATCAAAGAAATTTGCAAACTCTTGCAGAGAGTTTTGTGATTTGTCTGTAAATTAACAATTAACTCACTCACATCTTAGGTTAGATCATTTAGATTTATTTCAAATTATTGGTCCATTTTCACATTTTCAATGTGATTCAAGTGCGAAGGACATAGGATATATTGTAATATTTAAACGGTTTTTATCTTGGATGGTTACCTTTATAGGTTTTCCATAAAATTTATTCTTAAAATTATATAAATTAAAATTAAAACAAATCATTACTATTTGAATCACGATTTATTTGTATTTCGAGCTTGCCGGAGAAATGGGATGTGGCTAGTGCTGAAGGTCTTGTGAATAGGACATGTTATCATCGTCAATGGTCATGTTTTCACTAAGGTACTGGTGGTTTTTTTGGGATGGAAGGAAGATTACTATTTATGTTTTAATAGTTTCATTTTTGGAAGCCAGGAAATTATTCCTTACATCCTTGTTATTGGCCCATTATCTTAGTCTGTTAGTAGAATATATGTCCTTTTTCTCCCCATCTCCTTCACATATTTTATTTCTGAGAAGTAGATATAATACTAACATTCATTAAATTTTTTAGGTTGGGCTTGAAGCATTATCCTCTATCATGTTTTTGTTCCTCACATCCAAAATATTTAATATAGATATCATTTTCTTGCTTTCTATGTACATTCTATATTTTATAATTTGCAACCAGTTGAGACTTTTCCATCGATGACCATATGCCTCGATATACAAACATTCTTATATCTTCTTGCCCCGACTTGGTTCCTGACCCTGGGAGTTGTCTAGAAATGACTAATTACACTATACTTTGGAGGAAGTGAATTGGCTCTTTCACCATATCCGTTCTTGTAAAATTTTTGGGATAAGATGTTGCAACAAATGGTGGACATGTATGGCCTTTTATTGTTTCTTCTATTGTGGATGATGGTTGAGTGGCACCCACATTCATGCACAAGAGGTTTCTACTACACATTCTCAGACTGCAATTCTTTGGGTTTTTGGGATGGTGCATTTTTTATGGTGTCACTTGCTGGATGAACCCACCTATTTCCAAACCCGAAAATTTTCAAATTGGTATGACATTAATTACGTGAGCTTGGTGGCCAATCTATGAGGCATAAATTATGGGGCCTATAGTAGTATTGAGATTTTCCTCTGAATCATAGCGGGTATTTTCTGGTTCTCGAGGTTGTTTTGCAAACACTTTGGTTGGACCATTGGACATTCCATATTGCCTTCATTATTTTTTCCAATTCGGGATCTCAAACGACGACAGGGTGGCTTCGGGGATCTTTCTACTGTGGGTATTTATCTCTATACATTTTTCATTAGACGGGACTCATGGTACTGGGATCTTCTTTTTCAAGCCTTGGTATTTGAGATTCCTCACCTAACACTTTTACTACCTACCTCTGATCTGTTGATTTTCTTGTTTCATTATCCATTTTCCCCTTGACACTTGATATTTTCATTCCTATTATGCCACTTTGAGTTGGACCTGCCTTTTCAATTTTCGTGTCTCACCTACCACTGAACCTATGGAACTATCTAACCTAAATAAATCTGACACATCGGAGCATGAGGCATTTATACGGGCCACCCTTGCTGCTGAATTGGCACACCTTCATGGCTCCATATTAAATACCCACTAGGCACAAAAGGATCCATCCCACATTCCCCCTCCTGACATCCATTTGTCATATTCTTCCCATGCAACTTCTCCCCATCCTATCATGACTTACACACGGGTATAATCTCTTGATGAGGTTTGTCCACTTGTACGACATGCAACTCACACCCTGACTTGAATCACAATCCTCCTTTGGAAGCTAAGGCAAAGCATCGAAGAAGGGAGATTGGGACTTCTCCTTAGACGAAGTGATGAAGGGAGATTTTGGGGTAAGGAAAAATCCCTTTCATATCATTTTTTCGATCTTGAGGCCTGTGGGTTATGGGCCCACCACGCTTCCACTACGCTTTCCATTCTCTGATCGCTGATCAAACAACTTGCACGACAATCCTCCACTGTTGATCACCTCCTTTTGATCCAACAGTTGACATAGATTTAAGGTGGACAAATAGCACAGGGATTACCCACCCGAAAAGTGGTTCCCTCTCTCCTCCCAAGTGCTACGTGTCACTCAATTTGTGGAATTGGGTGCTCACCCCAAATTACCGCTTACCACTTCTACCTTAACCGAAATACCACTTCGTCTTGAGAAACCACCTCTTCACTGGTTATCTTCCGCGCTCTTCCACCATGCGATGATCGTTGATCTATGAGATCCAACGGATCCTGTGCACTCTCTGTCTGTTTCCTCCTCGACTTGTTTTCACTTATTTTGATGGATTTATGCCTCACCCAGGGTTCCTGCCATACTTTGTCACAGCGCCCATATCAAAATCAACTTGATATCTTTGGTTTATTATTGGATTGCCATTGATCCTTTAAGTGATCGATGGTTGATAAACAATCTACTAACACTGGATTCAAGCTATCATCGCATATATACACAGATAACTCAAAAAGGCATTATTACATAAACACACATGGAAATCCACACAACACACATCTATTCATTATACACAGTACGATTACATCCTGAGGCATTTCAGCCTTAGTCAAAGTTCTCCTCTTGACTACATTTTGATCACTCTGTATCTGTCTCTCTATATTACCCTTTGCCTCTCTACTATCTATCTCACGATATATATACAGAACACGCAGGTTCATCATTACAAGAATATTGGATTGGATCACTGAAAGGATCCGATCAATCCTCTCCTCGATTTCCTCCACAACCCCTAAATCACTCTATTCGTATACATATGGCATATTACATTACATTAATCAAGTATTCTAGAGACGTATCGCTTCCATCAAACTAGCTGTATTTTAAACAGAATTTGTCCCCTGTTTTGCTCTGATGGTCCACATCCTCCTTGCTCCACTTTTGTATTCCTCATTTAATGAAGAGTGCTGGATGCTCTTGCATCCGACTCCCGAGGCACAACAAATTATGACATCTTGGTCATATTCTTCTCCTTATCCTTAGCAATTCTACCCACTTCTCAGTGGAACTGCCTTCATGATCTTCTGTGAGTCGCAACAAAACCTCTGCAGTAATAGTCTTCCCTGCTACATGATACCTCATTAAGCTTTCTCCTCTTCACTTTCCATTCTTTGATCGCCAATCAAAAAAATTTCACAACAATCCTCCACCTTTGATCACCTCCTTTTGATCTGACGGTTGACATAGATTTCGGGTGGACAAATAGCACGGGGATTATCCGCTCGAAAAGCGGTTTCCTCTCTCCTCCCAATTGCTAAGTGTTGCTTGGTTAGTGGAATCGGGTGCTCACCCTGAATTACCACTTACCACTTCTACCTCGCTCGAAATACCACTTCGTCTCGAGAAACCACCTCTTTGCTGTTTATCTTCCACACTTTTCCACCATGCAATGACCGTTGATCTATGAGATCCAACAGATCCTGTGCACCCTTTGTCTGTTTCCTCCTTGACACATTTTTGCTTATTTTGATGGATTTACACCTTACCCAGGGTTCCTGCCATACTTTGTCATGAAGCCCATATCACAATCAACTCGATATCTTTAGTTTATGATTGGATCACCATTGATCCTTTAAGTGATCGATGGTTGATCAACAATCTACTAACACTGGAATCAAGCCATCATTGCATATATACACAGATAACTCAAAAAGGAATTATTACATAAACACACACGGAAATCCACACAACACACATCTATTCATTATACACAGTACGATTACATCCTAAGGCATCTAATCCTTAGTCATAGTTCTCCTCTCGACTACATTTTGATCACTCTGTATCTGTCTCTCTATATTACTCTTTGCCTCTCTACTATCTGTCTCATGATATATATATATATATATAGATATATATAAAGAACATGCAGGTTCATCGTTATAGGAATATTGGATCGGATCACTGAAAGGATCCGATCAATCCTTTCCTTGGTTTCCTCAACAACCCCTAAATATCTCTATTCGTATACATATGGTAGATTACATTACATTAATCAAGTCTTCTAGAGACTTATCGTTTCCATCAAACTAGCTCTATTTTAAACAGAGTTTGTCCCCTGTTTTGCTTTGATGGTCCATGTCCTCCTTGCTCTGCTTTGGGTTCCTCATTTAATGAAGAGTGCCGGATGCTCTTGCATAACGAAGATTTTAATTTTTTGTTATGACGTCCATATGGATCAAGTGATTAGTTTGGAAAAACATGTATTGGTGGTACGCTAGTATTTCTCAGATCTTCAAGAAGCGGAGATGCGGGAATGGGTATCTTCTCAGTGGAAGACGCTTCTTGGCTACACTCCTATGATCAGTTTTCTTATGAACTCATGGTATAGTTTCCATTTCCTGCATGAGGAGGATTTGGAGAAAATTCACAAAATACCATGGTTCAGGGATGCCATTTCATTTTTCTCCACCCATGGTACATTGGTTTCAATCCTCTCAAGGAAACTCCAAGGAAGATAATGATCTAGGTAAAGATACCTAGGCTTCCCATTGAATTATGGACCAGAAGGGTTTTGACAAACATTGGGAATTCTATTGCAAGGTTCATATACGTTGATCCAAAGTGTTTAGGGGCTCGAGACAAAATAGTCGCTCGGATACTGGTAGAATTGGGATTTTCAGAGCACTCCCTACGCACATAGATTTGGCCTGGGAGTAGATCCACACCGATCAGAGATTCGATTACTCAATAATTCCATTTCGTTGTTTTATCTGTCATCACATGGGGCATCTCATGACCCGATATTCTCGACGACTCACTATAAGGGAGTTTGAAGGTGGGCGTGCTCGTGGAAAGGGTGGTGTTGGTCAGGAGGTTGATGATCGACATGCCCGTGGAAATTGTGGATCAGGTCGGAATTTACAGAAACATCAGTCTACTCTTTCAGGTAACTCACCAAGCGGTGACCTCTCATCCACTTATTTTCATATGAATGGGCACCCAACATCCTCCTCGTCATCCTCATCTATTGGCATGGTAGACTCCTTCCTTCCTGAAGCTGCAGTGTCTTCCCCACCTCTAGAACCTTCCCTCTTTCCCTAATGCTCCTCTCCTCCCATTTTTCCTCACTCCATATCTTCCTCATTACATGTATCATTGATTCCCATTGAGTATTTGGTCCATTCAAACCATCCACTGCTTTCCCCAACTTAGAGAAATCTCCCCATACTCCCAGACTGCCCTCTAATTGTTATCTCCTTATTCCAACTTTGCCTGATTCCTCTCCTTGAAATTCGGTGGGCAGCGACATTGATTTTCTGCTCACACACTGTGCACTCGACCTACATGCCATGTCCTTCCATCAGGGACAACCAAAGCCATCCCCATCCAGCAACCCCAACTTTGCTCTAAATATCATTGTCCTTCATAGAGGGAGGTGGGGCATCTGACGTTTCCTGGGCTGCCCAAAAATCAAACCCATCCCCTACACCAAATCCTCTAACCTCATTTTTATTCCCATTTGCACTTCCTTTGATCCTTGGGCCCTTAGAAAAGCTGCACCCAACCTACATGAAACATGACTTTGTGTATATCCTTTAATTTGTGGGATCTAGGGGACTCACAGAAATTACTCTCCCTCATATATCTTTTCTCCTATGTTTGTCCTTACACCATTCTATTACAAGAAACAATGATGACTACACACTAGTTTCTTGAGTACTTCCAGAAAATGCTCCTATAGTGGCATATGATGGTAGTCAACTCAATGGGTCTATTTGGTGGATTGGGGGCTTTATGGCATCTGCTTTGGACATACTTCAGAGCATAAATTTTTTTTGTAGGTATTTTCCTTTCAGGACGACTCTCAAGAATCGTCGATGGTTTACATCTTTTGAATTTATAGGCCCCTTATCGGGATCATACTTCTTTTTGGAATCACTTGGATGATTTAGATCTACTCAAGATATGACCTATTATAGTTGCTGGAGATTTCAATGCCACAATATCCTTGGAAGAATGTTGGGGCTCACACTACAGAAAGGATCCCCTTGGGATAGACTCCAAATGCTTTTTAGTGACAATAACTTGATGGACATTTGACCCCTACCCATTATGCCCACATGTCATAATGGCCAAGCTGGCCCCTAACATATTGGCAAGAGATTTGACCTGTTTTTGGTCCATGAAAACCTTGTAGAGAGATTGGGTTTCCTCCATTATCAGGTTCTTAAGATATATGTCTCTGATCATATGCCCATATTGTTAATTTGGAAGTGGGAGGAGTTGTGTTTGGGTATGACCTTCAAATTTAACAAAATTTGGCGAGAGGATGATTATTTTAACACATTGGTTAAATCCTTCTTGACAACGTCACACGGGGCAACAAATATTTCACCCATGCATGCCATACATGGGAAATTTTGAGCGTTAAAATTGGAGGTTCGAAAATGTGTGCGAATTAAGAAAAGAATCATGATAAATGACTTACTTGGCATAAAGGAGGAATTGGAGAAACTCCATAAGATCCTGGATAATGGAAACCCCTCCCCAGATCTCATAAAAAATATAAAGGATATGGAGGAAAACAAGAGAAAGATCCTACACATACAAGAGGTCACCTAGCGCTTTAAGAGAAGATAAATGTCACTTAATGAGGGGGACATGAACACAATTATTTTTCATAGATATGCAAACTACAGGAGGAACATCAATTCTATTTGGCACGTTAGATACTCCAATGGTAACATGGCACATTCTACTTTTGATATCTAGAAAGAAGATGTTTCTTTCTTTGAATCCCTCTATAGGACACGAGGGGGTACTCAGATAGAGGACCATATTTGGGGTTCAAAATCCTATCCCACCATGTCCGATCAAACTAAAAATTAGGAATTATAAAAGCCCATTGATTTGGAGGAGATACATAAGGTACTTAAGTATTTGCAAAAGATAAATGCCATGGGACAAACGGTTGGACTAATGAATTCTTCATACATTTCTTTGATCTAGTTGAGTTGGCTTTACTTCTAATGGCTGAAGAGTCCAAGATTCAAGGACATATTCCAGGGGCCATAAATTCCACATTCATTTATCTAATATTTAAAAATCATTTGCAAAATTTGAAAAACATTGAAAATAAATTTAAAAAAATGAATTGTAAATTTTTAATCAAAATCTTTGGAAAATGTCTTAAAATGTATAAGTTCATGGTTTTCGCTTAGAATACGAATTGAACATGACCAAAACCTTGAAAAAATATGGTTTCTCTAAAGTTATTTATAATTTATCTCATTTATCCCACTCTTTTCATTCCATGCTTGCAAAAGGTTTTAGGCCGAGGGATGATTGATTAGAAAAATTTAACAGCTCGACATCATCAACTTGTTTCTCCTATGAGTGTGTGTTTTCTTGATCAACCTCAACTAGATAGAGAAAAACATGAGTTCCACAATAGGAAAATGGCATGAATCCCAAATTGGATTGACTTTCATGGCGAGAGCTACTTTGATACAAACCTACAACTAAGGTTTGGCTTCCATGTGGAACACATATGAGGTGGCATAGAACGAATATATGTAGAACCTTCTCCTTTGCAACATGCTGATAGTTTTACATCAAATGAGACATAAAATACATACTCTAACTCATGGATTAATTAGGTAGATACATTATCTAGGACCACTATATCAACCTAAAGCATAACATATAGACTTGCTTGAATGGGTGTGACTCACATAAGAATATGGTAATGTGCCTGTTATTATTTTACATGCAGATTTACCTATATTTTCTCACCCTATAATCTCAACTACTGCTCCAACCTATGTTGTTTCCTCAACCAATATTCTGGCCATAGTTCCTTGAAAATCATTGTCGCTACTACACTCATATGCTCCATTTCACTTTTTACATTTTTATTTGCATCTTGGTTCAATTTTCTTACTAGAGTTTTTATTTTTCATGAAATATTTGTTAGAATAATCAATTCTAACAACTATAAAACATGTATTGAGTTAGTTAGGGTCAATACGTTTACTTTTACAAACTCCAAATAAATTTAAAACACAATTCATTTCTCCTTAACCAAGGATTTTTCATGGAATTGTTACTATATTTGATTTTTTAAATGCCACATCATCCATATGATTAAAACTCTGCCATGTGTGCTACCATTGGATATTCCAAAAACCATTAGATTGCGACTATAATACCATCACTAAACTTTAATAATTATTGTTTACATTAAAGTATTCCATGAGATTGTAATTATAATCCCATCGACCCCTAAATTTGAATTTATACAGTTGTATTTTTCCATGGTGGATCACTCTACACCATTGGATCAATGTGAAAGTATCGTGGATTGATTTTGAATTGTGGTATGAATTGGTTCCATTGCTTCTCTCTTTATCTTGTGCTCACCCACTATTTTTTTTGAATCGTACATTCTAATTCTTTGGAGCACTCAATTTGTAAGTCGTGCAATACTCTACATATCTGTAGGTGGAACATTGTGCGTAAGTCGCTTATAATGTGGTGGTTTCCATTTCTATTAGACTAGCATATGTAGGAAAATAATATACCTTCCCCCTACAACACGATCGAAGGAGAGATCAATGATGTTTGGGCATCTATTCTAGAAATATGGAGAGCATTTCTACACATCCCCATTACCAATCTGTCCACCCCACTTGCATTCACCCAATCTTCAGTTTCTATCCATTCATTACTTTTCTATGCAATGACGTTAGAGGAATGTCATTCATACTGCACATCTCCATTCCTCAAGACGGAGTTGTGGAGCACATAACGTGCTCCAGAATATGACACAAAAATAACACAAACCTCCACCATAGATTTTGGCATAATATCCCACCTAAAACACTTTCTAGGCTTATAACTAAAATAAGGGCCAAGGTTGTCAATTTTTCTTTACTCAAACAATGAATGGATCATCCATTGAAGACATAACATGTATAGATAAATTTCTCCACCATCCTAGCGCTAGTGGCTTCTAGGCTCTCAACCGCAACCCTCACAACTTTCGGGCTGATGATCTTAGGAACCTCTAGTATGATATTTTTAGAGAGTGGGAAACCTTACCATGTGGTTGCAGCTTTAATTTTGTGAATAGATTGAAGATGAATCCTACTGGCAAAGGTAGATGAGATGAGGTGCTCAAATTGTATGAGAGTATTGAATGTGGTGGTAGTGACAGAGTCCGTAGAAGCTTGTGATACTGTGAAAGAAGAGGCCATGTGAAGGAATCTAAGAACAACCCATTTCACATACATGAAAGCTTAGGTTACCCAAGTCCCAAAGTTCAAGCTTTGCGTCTGTGATCTTCCCTCACCAACAGATTTATCGTCTGAGACCATATCCTCTTTAAGAAATTGGTGGGAGTCCATATTACTAACCAAGTCACTCTGCTACTTCTCAAATCTATGGCTACAAATAAAATCTATTCAAAGAACCATTTGTTGAACAATTATATTGGTCACTTCACATATTAGCTCCACTTCACACAGAGCAAGTTTGTGTGTGTGGACGTGTTCTTAGCCATATATAGAACCTTTTCCTCTGCAACAAAGTGACATTTTTACTGTCCAATGATATGCATACAAATGACACGTTATTACATGATATAGACGAACAATAAAATCCTTTAGAGTAACCTCCCCTTATTTAGAATTAATTGGATTTAATTAGGGTGATTGGATAAATATATTTTTTTCCTTACTTTCATGCTATGTTGAAGTCATAATATTTCCTCTAATGGATAATATTTTTTTGTTTGGTAAATTCACAACCTTATATTAAGAAAATATATATGTACAAACCATGCCAAGGAGTGAATCCTTGACCAACTCTAGCTTGCCTGAGCCTAGATCAAGTTTAGAAGAATCGTCATGAACAACACTATAATGTTGAAAAACCCATGGGTTGAGTGGTGGTAGCTAGGATCATTACAAAAGATACAAATTGGCTACAAAGCCATGATAACTAGGTAAAAAAAGGATCTAATCATGCACACGAAGTATAAAATGAAGGTGTTACTAGGCTTACCAACGGTGGCGACGTTGTGCCACAAAGAGACCATGCAATCAACTAGCACGAGTAGGATGAGTAGGGAGGCCAAGTGGTGGCAGATATATATCTTGGAGTAGTGTTATTTCCAATCGTTATAGTCAATCGTCCATGATTTAGTCAAGCAGGTGGAGCTCCTACACGTGAAGGAGGAGTTCATCCATCCACTCACTACGGTCGAACAAGACCTTTCCCAACAAGTGTTTGATATGCTACTATAAATACACTCTATGAAGGTGCTAATTATGATGGGCTCTTGGTGTGCCCACATCGGGGACCCAATCCTCCAAATTTTCCATAACTTCTGAGTCCAACAATTTAGATCTCTTGTCGACCAGTTCTTGTTCACTGTCTGATAATTGGTGTTGAATGAGCAAGGGAGCATTCTCACAGAAACGATTTGTTGAGGTTTAGGCTTGATCTTGAGCTCATGAGTTGTCTGGAGGACAACAGGCCCCGCTTCCTCTTCTCAAATAGACTTTCTCCCTCAACATTGGAGAGAATGGAGGGAAAGTGAAAAGGTATGAATTAGAGTGCAGGGTCGAAGTATTAGTTGAGAGAGGTAAAGGAAACTAAGGGAATACACCGTGAGAGCGCAAAAAAGAGAATGAGAAAAAGGGAGATACACAAAGTGGGGGAGAGGTTTAAAATAGAGATTCACAAGCCCAAAATTGTCTCTCTACAAGCAATAAAAATTAGATGGGAAGTTGGAAACAAAGAAGTAACGATGAGGACAACAATATACTTGGGTGGATTGAGGACTGGTGCAATTGGGAAAAAGGGAATTGTTTCTTTTGCAACCAAGAGAATAAAGATATATTAAGTATTGAGGGTAACCCATTACTTTCAAAGACAAAGGGACCAAGTCAGGGGAGTTTAGTTCTTCTACTTGTAGAGAGTAAATAGTTTAACTATTAAATTGTTTTCCCCTTTGCATCCCTTAACTAACCATGCAAGTGGTATAAATGCAATCAAGAATACCCAACCTTTCCCAACCCGTCGTATCCATACATCGAGAATAATTTCCCAACATGCCCTCATTCGAGACAACTTCAATGCAATCCCCACCTCGCGATCTAATGGGCAAGTGCACTCCTTGCCCTTTGAACCTGCCAAAAAGGGCATTGAGAAATGCCTACATGACTTCATATTATTAATATAATTATACTCTAGTAAATTATTAATTTTATTTCAATTCAAAATATCTATGTTAATAGAATATTCTAACTATATTTTAAATAAATAAATAAATAAAATGTTTCTTTTATAACTGTATTTTATTAAATAAATAAAATATTTCTTTTAAGAAGACAATTAGTTTCCATTGAATCATCAAATGAAATTGATGCAATATAATAAAAATCCATGTTTATTAATTAGTTTTATTTTATATAATAAAGAAAGTATTTTACCACAAAACGATATTGATTTTTACGAAATTCCACGAGTAACACAATGCAAGAAATCAAATAAAACTTAAAATAGTGCAAGGTGTTAGGAGCCATTATTGCAAAAAGCATCACCTAAATCATGATTTGATCATAACAATGTAATGCAATGGTCCAATTTGAATTAAAGACCGAAATATCCATGGCTCGACTTGAAAATTTCTGAACAACGATTGCTTGCTGTTGGATCATAAACTAGCTTTTTGTTGATCCAAGGGATGTATTTCATTAAAGGAAGACTACTCTTATTATTATATAAACTGCAGGATCTCTCCATTTCTTTATCTCCTACCGTGAGCCCCTCGTGTTAGAGTTGTGCGTTAAAAGGCGCCCTGTATATTGTGTGTTTTAATTTGTGTGCCTTCTGTGCTCTTTCTGGTGTTAGAGTTGTGTGTTAATTTTCTCGTGTTAGAGTTGTGTGTTAATTTGTGCGCGCTATGTATATTGTGTGGGTTATGTGTGTCCTATGTTTTTGCATTTGTATGTTTGGTGATGTGTTTTTTGTTGAATCTATGAGAGGAGAGGAGACGAGATGAGATGAGATCAGGGTGCATTTTTATGAAAGTGAAGAAGCCGTGCTTCTCCAAATTTTCTCAACTCACCGTTCGTCTGGACTGGGGATTGAACTTACGAGGTACGAGGTAATGGCAGTGGCCAAAATTCCTTTAAATTTCTATAAGATCAGGGTCCATAAAATTTGCATAGATGTTTTTTCACTGGATATGTTGCCATCTATAATTTAATTTTCAAATTCTTTCCCTGATTTTGAAAGACATCTTTCTTTCTCTGTTTTTACTTTAAACTTCGGCGATTTTTGTGATTTGTCTTTAGATTAAATAACTAGAGGCTTAATGAAATCTTTCCTTTCTTGTTTATGTTCTGTGACTTAATATTAAATTAAGTAATAGATGGCTAAAGAAACTGTTGAAGTGTTTCTTGTCAATTAAATAACGAATGCTTAAAGAAATCATTATCTCTGAATTTATTACAAATTATTCCCACCGTCTGCAATTTACCTGTCAATCAAATGACTAAATATTTAATAAAATATGTTTTTGTGGCTTTACTACAAACTATTGGGCCTTGTGTGCTTTGTTCGGGCCTTGGGTGATTTATTTGTATTTATTTCATTAAGTAAAGGTTCAATGAAATCTGTAATCTCTCCGACAGAGTTTTGTGATTTGTCCATGAATTAAAATTTAACTTGCTCACGGCTTGAGTGATCTTAATCATGTAGGTTTATAGCAAGATTTTGGTTCATTTGCACATTTTCAATGTGATTTATCTGCGTAGGACATAGGGTAATATTTATTAAAAGAATCTTTATCTTGGAATTTATAGCAAATTTCTCCGGTCTTAGCTGCAATTTTCACGTTGATTTTCTCTCACCTTCAGAAAACTTTGCTTGCTGCATTGCTTAGGTTTTCTGTTGGAGTTTCGCCTCAAGAGAATGCCAAATTCGGTGGGAAATTATCATATCAAAAACATAGTGCTTCTTCGATTTTAGTGTGAGATATTAAAGGCCATTTCATTTTATTAAAAGAAATATTGCTTTCATTTTAATGTGAAGATGTGTAAGCCTATTTCGTTATGTTGAAGAAATATTGCACTCTTAGGATCTATCCATTTCTTCATCTCCTACCACAAGCGCTCTGTCTCTCTTGTGTTAGTTATGTGTTAAAATGCACCCCCTGTCTCTCTTGTGTTAGTTATGTGTTAAAAGGCACCCTGTGTTGTAATTTGTGTGGGCTCTGCGTTCTTTCTGGCGAAAAAGTTGTGTGTTAAAAGACTCACTGTATAATTGTGTGTTAATTTGTATACGCCCTGTGCTCTATATATTGTGTGGGGTCTGTGTGTGGAATGCTTTTGCATTTGTGTATATGTCTGGTGATATGTTTTCTTTTATATCTATGATAAGTGAGGTCTGTGAGTGGAATGCTTTTTCATTTGTGTATATGTCTGGTGATCTGTTTTCTTTTATCTCTATGATAAGTGAGAAAAGAAACTATATCAGGTTGCGTTATTATTGAAGTGACGACCAAGCCGCAGTTGTGCCTTTCGAAGATTTTTCATCTCACCTCCTGGTTGCTCTACGATCATCTGTAGGCACTAGGGATCAAACTTACATGGTAGTCGTACGCACTACAGATCAAACTTACCAGGTAGTCGCAGTGGCAAAGATTCCTTTGAATTTCCCAAAAACTTAGGATCAGGGGATAAGTCCATAAAATTTTCATAAATCTTTGTTTGGTAGATTTGGGGATTTCTGTGAATTATCTGTAAATTAAATAACCGATAAAATTTTCATAAATATTTGTTTGGTAGATTTGGGGATTTCATAAATAACTAAAAGGTTAATGTAATATTTCCTCTCTTATTTGTGTTATGGGATTTATTTCTGTGATTTAATCTTAAATTAAGTAACCGATGCTTAAGGAGACTATTCTCCTTGGTTTTACAGGAAACTATTCAAAATGATGCTAAGAGAGATTAGTGTCTCTGATTTTGCTACAAATTATTGCCACCACCTACAATTTAACCTGAAAATCAATAACTAAAGGCGTAATTGATTATTTATTTATTTATTTTTTTTCTCTGGTTTTACTACAAGCTATTGGGCCTTCTCTGATTCATCAAAGAAATTTGCAAACTCTTGTAGGGAGTTTTGTGATTTTTCCGTAAATTAAGTCATTTATATTTACCACAAAATATTGGTTCATTTGCACATTTCAATGCGATTTAACTCCGAAGGAAATATTGTCACCTCAAATGGATTTTTATCTTGCATTGTTACATGTTTTCCATATAATTTATTCTTAAAATTATCTAAATGAAAATTAAAAGAAACCCTTACTATTTAAATTGTGATTTATTTGTAAATCCCCATCTAAAATTCAATGAAAACTTTGATATCCATAACCAAGTGCTTTCTTTGAATTTTCGCCGTGATTGGATCTCACCTTAAGAAAACTTTGCTCACTGCATTGATGCTAAATTGTTAAGAGAATGACTAATTCGATGGGAAATTAGTGTCATACACTTACTCTACCTTCAAGGTAAGCCTATTTTAATGTGATAAAATATGAGATATGTAGATCTATTTTAGTCTGTGAAAGAAATATCGGTTTCAATTTAATGTGAATCTAGAATGTTGTAAGTTATTGTTTGCGAGTGAAATTATAACTTCTTATCTTTCTTAATGAGCATGAAAATTTTTAGGGTTCTATATTTTTGAGGCGATGTATTTATCATGAGCTAATGGTTGAGCAAGTCAATCGCGAGAAATGAGTGGATGGTGTCAGATTTGGGGGGATTCAGATCTAACGATTGATATCGCGCCCCAATGGTAAGACCGGATCTAACAAGGGATTAAGCCACAATTTAAAAGAATTTGAGGTCTGATTTGACCACCAAGGTGGCAGATGGCTCATTCCACAACGTAACTGAAGAACTGAACCGACGAAGAAAGTTGGCACAGCTCGCAGGAGTACAAGTGGTTGCTCCTTGTATGTGTGATGTTGACACCGAGATAGGGAACTCCAAGTGAAGTTGTAGCAGGAAATCTGATGGAGTTGGAAGAGGAATCAAATAGCCATGAGATTGAGTGGTTTTAAATCCATGCACAGACCAACAGAAGGAACGACATAAGAACAAAGAAAGTAGATAGAGAAAGCAAAAAGCAATAAGAAGACAGAGGGCCGAGCTGACCAAAGACAACGTCGAGCACCAGAGGGTTTGAGAAATTCGAGCCATCCTTGAGAGGGATCTGTCAGGACCAAGCATCACCTTGGGCTCCTTCCATTGTAGGACTGGGAGGTCAAAAAGCTGGTAAGGACAAGAGTCTGTGTACTCTAGTGGCTTGGGGAATCCAAGAACCACCCTGCCAAGCTGTTCTGTGAGAGGAGACTCATATTGAGCTCCTTCTTTGTAATTCTCTGCTTTAAGACATAATAAAAGAAGTCTACCACTGAAAGCTGAACGAGAGATGTAGCCCTGGAGGATAGGGTAAACTCCTTATTAATTTCTTGTTGCTCTCATATTTGCTTACTGTGTTTCTCTGTTGTCTTCCATTTTCAAGTGTCTATGTATTTGTAATCTGATCGATTCGTTGCTTAAATAACCTGGACACACACAAATACATGAGTTTGTAATACCTCCATTAATAATTTTTAACTGAGATCACTCATAGGGTGATTATCAAATCAAAAAATAATTACAATTTCAAGGTTTTTTAGAGTCAATATATTTAATCTATAACAACATGGATGGAAATAGTCAAAATTTGAGACATGATATTTTATCTTTAACATCATGTCTGAGAATTGTTGGAATTTTATAGTTTTTCAAAGTCTAGATATTTTCTCTTTAAATCCACTGCTAAAAAATATCAAAATTGTAACCCAATTTTTTTTTGTTATTCCAGAATAAACGAATTTTTTAAGGGAGTTTTTTCATCCATTTAAAAAAAAATGGTTTTTACTTCCATTTTAAAAAATGTTGAAAATTTACCCTAAGAAAAAACATCATTCTAGAATAAACAGTTTTCATTTTTGGGTTGTTTTTTCATGTTTTTTTGGGGTTTTTGGGCCCGAGTACTCGTTTTGAGGTAATAGTTCCTGTTCCATCCGCAACTATGTTTTGAGAAGTGTATCTACCTTAGTGCCTACTATCCTGCTATTTCATATTAATTGTCCCACGTGTGTTTTGACCTTGAATTGAGCCTTCTTCTTGGCTGAGACAAAATGAAAATCATCCATATTGATGATTTGCCTGATATATTCCAATGAGAAAATTCTCATAGGAATGTATTTTGGCAATCTGTATGATGGTAGCTCACAACCATTCACTCTAATTTCTATGTAGTTCTAGTACAAGTACTAGTCTCCTGTTTTGGCTTGATCACTAAGGTGTAAGGTTATTTGAATCTCATAACCTATTCTAGGTTCCACATTGGTATTTAGAAGACACACCACTGTATTAATAAACTAATCAATGAAGTCATTGAAGGTGAAATCACTTGAATTCCTCCTTACTAAAGAGTTCCACTGTATAACTGACTATGCATTACCTTGCTCATCCAATTTCTACAATGTTGCTGGAAATTTTTTTCCCGATGAAACAAAAACACGTATACTAACACTGATGAATGTTTAAACATTCATTCTATTGTGATATTAAGGAAATGGTCATGGGTGTTGTCTGCAAGGAATTGACTAAAATTAAATATTACATAAGGTTTTTCTTCTGTGGAAAAGACAGATAGAAAACCTAAAATAGGTTCATCTACACATGTATCTCAGTGGTATCCAAGTAGAAAAGACACTAATGACACAAGTTGTTTAGATTTTTTAGGAAACATAGAGGCTAGATATAGTGGATTCTTCTTTGGGAGTTGAACATATTCTAGTAGGAAAATCTCAAATATCCTAGCTCTCCGAGGGAAGGTCAACTTTTGGTAGAGTTCCATGAGGGAATCTATAGAAAAAGGACTCAAAGAGTCACTCTGGGGGATTTGCAACATTTGGTTAATGGACTCTGGGGTTATGGTTAATATAATTTCACCATTCTGGGCCACAATGGCTCTCTGGATATGAATATATCAGGATTAGCACAATATGACAAAGTATGGGAAAGGATGAGTATGAGGAAACATGAATTGTGGCAAGAGGGATTCCCAGAGGTTGATTTCATCACTCTGGTCTAAAAAGGATTGTTTGAGCCAATTGTGCAATTCAAACAAGTGCAACTCACAATTGGTCTCTGCAATTTTGTAGCGTTGATCTACCAGTGGTATGTGGTCTAAGTAGATTGCAGGAGGGATCATCAGGTTCTCCCTGGTTTTATTTTACTTTCCTTTAGGTTCCATTGCTAAGAATAATGAGGAAAAGAGGTGAGGAGTATGATATTTTACCTAGGAAGATTTAAATGTTTACTGAGTAATTTGCTTGTTGTGATAGCTACGTAGTCAAAAATGGTTGACTGGAATCTACAAGGGTGACCAAGCAATTGAGAATATGCAGTGGTAGTTTAAAATCCTATACCTATTTATCTAAAATTGATGGGGAGGAGAAATGGGCCACACTAGACAATTTGAGGGTTTTTATACCCAAATTGGGAATTTTTCATTATCTCTGGTTTGTTATGGAGCATGTATGATGATAGGTGGTGAATGTTTGGACAATAACGGTCATCATGTAACTGGAAGAGTGTAATGCAAGGGGATATGCACCGTTCTACTGGAGCGGGGAGGCCCCTTGGTAGAATAGGGGTGGTAGGGAAGTAAGGACATGGAAGAGGAATGATGTGATGGGTGTAGATAAACATTAACGGGAGGATGAGTGGTTTTCAGGGGGGTAGGTGGTAAGCAATTTAGAGTGGGGGGGGGCGCGATGTAACGAGTGCCCACCATGTATCGTGGGGCCCAATATTGGGAATACCACTTTTCGAACCCCCTACTAATAAAGATAGAATGGGCAAGGGGGTCCAAACTTAATTCCTTTGTCATTGATCTAGGCGGGGAAGACCTCAACCGCTGGATTGTGCACACCATATGTCACAAGCCAACAAAAAGTATTTGTCACTTTTGACCTTTGTTATAAAAACCAAGCATTAGCGCTATTGCATATTAATTAATCATGCTTAAATTACATGATTAAACTAATTAAACCAGGATTAATCTACACTAAACATAATTAATTTAATCCTAAGGGTGTGTTTTGATTAGCAAGCCCATACAATTTTCCTAAGGTTGCTTCTAACCCTATTTGAATGCATATTTATGCAATTAACCAAGTTTAAACACATTGGTTAACATTCCTCTAATCTACCTATTTATTTCAACTAAGATTAAGGTTAATGGTTGATTTATTATCTAACATATGGAACCTTTTAAACTTAGTTTAATCATGATTAAACAGTATGATCAAACTATAGAATTTATTTCTATGTGGCATTTAAACAAGCTACAAAATTTTATTTGAAAAAATTCTAAAGTAATTTTAATGCATTTTTTATCTTCTTGGTGGCATTTCAACTTAATCACCTACATTTTCATGGGATTTTTTTCATCCTTTTCTTTTTTATTCTATTTTTTCTTCTATTATTCTATTCTTATATACATTTTTTTGTACCCTCTTTTCATCATTTTTTACATATATATTTTTTTGTAAATCATTTGCAAAATACAATATCATTTACAATTTCATCACATGAAATGAAATAACCAATCATTAACTGAAATTATGAATAATAGGACCCTAACAGTGGCTCCAGCTGGGGATGACATCCTCCCTATGAGGTGTCAAGAATACTTGGATCAATAGCATTGGTCCTTTACCTTTAGTTTCCATTCTGCATCTGATTTGATATATTTATTGGTGTAGATATGGCAGCATCTTATCAGGAGCTTATGGCCTTCTCCTTGAGCTTCAACTTATGATGGAAACCACCCACCTTGACAATAGAAAAATAGAATGGTATGTACAATGGTTTGAGTGAAAAGTGATTTATCCTTGAGGGAAGTAATGTTTGAGCATCCTGCCATTTATAGGTCCACCCGATAGCTCTGATTGAGACATATCTTTCATAAAATAGGCATTGTTCCCTCTTTAAGCATCAATTTTGTAAGGTCCCTTCCACAAATAATAAAAATTTCCATGCTTAGCCTTCTCCTCATTTTTTGAATCCCATTTCAGAACAATATCTTCTATTTGGAAATCATCATCTTTGGTTCTTCTATCATAAATTTTCTTGATGTTCTCTTCGATGACTTTGGTTTTAATGTTGACTTCTTCACTTGATTGTTGCAGTTGTATGGTTTGGTTTATTATTCTCTTCATTTCATTAGGTTCAACTTGGGATTCTTGTAGTAATTTAAAAATATGGATGCCTAAGGATGTGGGGAAAACAATGTTTATCCCATAAACTAGTTGGAAAAGGGACATACCAATGGATTTTTTGGTAGTGAGTCTATCAGCCCACAAAGCATTGATTAGTTTGTTATTCCAATACTTTTTGTTATCCTGCAACAACTTCCTGATGATATTAACCAAACTTTTATTTGAATACTCTGCTAGCCCATTTCCCTATGGGTAATAGGAAGTAGAGTGACCCAATCTTATGTTATACTTGTTGCAAAAGGCCACCATATTCTTTGATTTAAACGCAATTGCAGTATCAATAATTATCTTATTTGGGCATCCAAATGTAGCAAGAATGTTACCTTCCATGAATTTGATGATTACTGCATTTGTGGCTTGTATTGTAGGTACAACTTCAATCCATTTTGTAAAATAGTCAGTGGTTGTAAGGATCCACTTATGCTGAGTTGAGGAACTGACATGTATTTCTCCAATGAAATCCAAACCCATTGCTGGAAAGGAGTTTCAATTAATATGCGCTTGAAGGGTAGGGATAACAATTTTATTTTTCCTTCAAATATTTGGCATTGATGACATGTTATAACTTTCCAATGGACATCTACAACCAAGTTGGGCTAGTAGAATCCAACCCTTAAAATATTGCTTGTTGTTGTCTTCCAGTACAAGTGTCCCCCACAATCTCCTTCCTACAATTCCTGCATAAGTTTATCTGCTTCATGTTTTAGCACACAGTTAAGTAAAATTCCACCTGAATCTTTCTAATATACATTATTATCCATAATACAAAATCTCACAACCTTTAACTTAAGAAATTTGGCTTTAGTTTTAGTCAAACCTAGAGGAGCTTGTAAATTTTGTAGTACGAAGAGAATTTATTCATACCATGGAGAGGTAGAAAATGATTCTGATACCTGTGGAGTCACTTGTTCTTCATGTTCATCCAGTTCAGCTATGAAATTTATATCAAATGCATGAAAATGAGATTCTTCCATCAGTTTTTCCAATCCCTGGCGTTTGATCAGCTTGGTAAGCTTGATTTCAAGAACACATTCCAACATAATAGCAATCCATTTTCCCCTTTTTCCATCAAGATAATTTTGTGTCAAAATATATTTTACAATAGCATTAGGGATATATGCAATTATATGGGAGTGTAAAATGTAAACTCTAACATCCTTTAGTGCTTTTACCAAGGCAAAACCTTGTTTCTCCATTATATTGTATTTTAATGAAGCATCCCTTAAGTCCCTACTAAATAAAGCTATTTGTTGCTCCTGTCCTTCATTTTTCTTCTGCAATGAAATTATTGTAATAGTATGACCAAATGAAAAATAAAACATCATAAGATCTTTGGTGAAATTAGGACTAATCAATACAAGAGCAGTTGCTAGAGCTAGTTTTACTTCGCTGAAATATTTTTTGGCTTCAGAGTTCCATTTAATTTCAGTATCGTTTTTCAACATATTTGTAATGGACCTTAGGATTTATGCTAAATTAGGAATAAGTATTCAAAGGAAATTTATCCTCCCAATGAAGGACTAAACTTCTTTCTTATTCCTGGGAGGGTTAGTTTTGAGGATAGCTTCAACTCTGTTAGGATCAATTCTAGTGCCTTCCTTGGAAATGATGTGGCCAAGAAGTTTTCCCTCTTCCAAATGAAATAGTGTTTTCTTGGGGTTCAGTGTGATACCAATTTTCCTGCATTTTTCAAAGACTCTTCTTAAATGCAACAAGTGTTCTTCCTTAGTCTTTGAAAATACAGTGATGTCATCTGGATAAATGATAATGAGTCTGCCAAAAAATCCATTGCCCTTTGGAAGGTGGCTCCAACATTCATTAGATCAAAAGGCATCTTTACATACATAAATGTACACCATGGTGTAGTAAATGTTGTCTTTTGTTGGTCATCAGGGTGAACCAGGACCTAGTTATAACCTAAAAATCCATCTAATAAAGAGATCCTACTTGGCCCAACTACCTTTTGTAATATATGATCCATTTTTGGGAGGGGCTAGTTGTCTTTAAGAGAGGCTTTATTCAAGTTTCAGAATTCTACACATACCCTAATTTCTCCTGGTTTCTTCCCTATAGGTACTAGGTTTGAAGCCCACTTAGAAAATCTAAGAGGTACAATAATCTTAGCATCGTATAACTTCTTAACTTCCTTTTCTATTAGAGGCAACAAGGGTGTATTGACCATTCTTAGCTTTTGTTTAAAATGTTTATGATATTCTTTAAGGGGAATAGTATGTTGAATTATGTTGGTGTCATAGGATTTTAGGTCCTCATAACTCCAAGCAAAAACATCAGAAAATTATTTCAAAAGTTCAATGTATTTCTTATTTTCATTGCGAGTAAAGGATTTGGATAGTTTAATAATCTTAGGGTTCTCTGTAGTCCCTATGTTGCTTTCCTCTACCATAGCCCCTACTGATTCAATTTTGGGCTTTTTTGCTACATCATTGAAATCAAATAGATCTTATAAAGGTGCTAGCCCCTTAGGCAACAAATTCTACTTTAATTACAACACTTCTAAAGTTTCTGAATCCTCATTAACTTCTTTTAACACTAATTCAATCTTATTTATTTCTACATCATTATCTAAATCTATATGTGTACATTCAAATTCATCTTCTAATTTCAAGAAATTTTCAATTTTTTCATCGTTGCGAAAAGCTTGCTAGTATCTGATGTTATCAGGCACAACTGGCCCGTGATTAACTTTTACAACATATTTCCTATATGAGTGGGAAGGAATCTTGCAATTATTGATAGAAACAACCAAGGAAATTGCTAAAATGTTCTGGTTTCAAGGTATCATAGACAAACCATATTTAGGAAAACATTGTAAAAAATCCAAAACTACATTTCTGTAAGCCCTTAATCTAGGGTATTTTGCAGAATACTCACCTTTAATTTGTTTGATAATTCATTGAGAATCTCGCACATAAATCCATTTTTCTCCTAGTTTCTTTAGAATTTGTAGCCCTAAAATTAGTGCCTCATATTATACAATGTTATTTGTGCACTGAAAATTAAGTTTGTAACCATGTCCTTCTGCTCTGTTTGTTGCTAAGTTTACCATAAATACACCTACCCATGGTCCATATTTGCACACAACTCCATCAAAATTCATATTCCACAAATATTCTCCCTTTGGATTTTGTTCTTCAGTATTAAAGTTTATTACTTTTATATTAGTGACTTCAGTCTCTAAGGCTGAAAGTTCATTTTATGCACAATCATCATTATATAAGACAAAAGAGTCCATGCTTGAATGCACTGAATAGAGGGGATAATTGTTATGGTTATCTTGACTGTTGACCATGTACTTCATGAGTGTTTCCGTATAAAGTCTTCTAGGTTGGCCAAACACAAGAATGGTAGCATAAGTCATATCCATATGTAAAGTTCCTTACAACTTTGCTCCCAATGATCTAGGCAGTAACATCCCTTAATTTGGAGGTATGTATGCTATTATGATGTCCATAACTAAACTCTTCACAGGTATCTGAACTAGAGTGACACATAAATTTTTTATCAGACCAAGACATCTAACTTTATTTGAATCAAAAGAGTACAAGTCTTTGTATGGCTTGGTGATGTCTAACCCTAATTTATCCATGACAGCTCTGGGCATCAAATTTTGAGATGCTCCAAGGTCAAGAATTGCGTTGTGTAGGATTTTGTCATGGATGTTCATGCATATGTATAAAGGTGGAATAGTTCCATCTTGAGGCTTACCCTCAACTTCAGGTCCAAACAAGAGTTCAGGACGATCATAAGTCAAATTGACTGCGTCTGACCCTTCTCCTATTTTTAAGGCTTTCATGACTTGAGTCTTGTATACACTTTTGGTCATCAATTCTGTTAAAGCGATGGGGACCTTTACCTTAGCCAGTTCAGTTTCCATAGTAAAAGATGTCTCAAATCTATCACTTTCCTTGACATTTACATTAGGTTTTTAAGAAATTTCTTTTTGAGAACCAGGTTTTGTTTTACTAGAGGAAGGGGCATTCTTTTGAGTTTTACTCGAAGAAGTTCCAGTAGCTTTTTTCTTCTTAAGTTGTATTGTTTATGCACCTCCATATTGGAATTTTGATATCCTTGTTTATAATCTTCTAATTCTAATGGGATCTCTTCTCGTTATGAGATCAAAAATTGTTCTTGCTCTTCTTTGGCCAAGAATATGTGATCTATCTCACTTTCTTAAAATAGATTTATTTGATTTTCTTCTAGTTCTTTAGACAATTCAAGTTCTTCATCAGTATAATTTTCGTGAAATGGAGACCTCCATGGAAAATTTTAGGGGCTAATATTCGCAGGTGGGTTAATTTTCCATGGATTTTCCAAAAAAAAAAGATTCACCAATTTCTATTTTTTATAAAAATTATTCACCCAAATTTTACAATATAAAATTATTTTACCTTAAAAATTACCAGTATTATATGGAAAGTATATATAAATTCGTTATAAAATCAAATAAATTTTCAAATACATCAATAAACATTTTATAGTTTTCATATTAGGGACTAGTGAGATTCGCCAATGTTTTTAAACTTCAAGATAATTTTCCATCCTTAAAATTTTGCTTGGAGGCCTCATTGGTTGTTGATCACCAAGGCCTTTCAGTTCACTTTGTTTAATCAATGATAGGTTTCTCCTAAATTTGGAGTTCTGATTTTTAGGTCCTCCTTGTGGTTCTCTTGGCAGTGTTCTATCTGCCACTGTCATCCTCTCCATCATTTTTTTCCATAGTTTTAACTAAATTATTTGAATATGATGAAGAGGCGGTAGGTTCCTCCTTGATAGTGACCCTTCTTTCTATTTTTAATTTATCTCTTTTGGATAATAAATTAGCCTCTACCTTAACAACATTGTTTTGCATCTCTTCAAGAGTGGTTGGGTCTCTTTGTCTTAACTAATAGGCCATGTCTACATCAAATCCTTTTGGGAAATGAATAAGGGCTAATCCTGGTGGGGGTTTTATAGTAAGTGGAATGGCATTATAGACACAGTTAAACCTAGCACAATAACCTTCAACAGTCTCATTTGAAGACCTCTTTAAGTTTTTCGTATTCATTTAGAATTTGAAGGGGATTCCTTTTAGATTCCCATCTAGTAAGAAAAAATTGGTGAAACTGAGGTAAATCAACTATGATCCTAATTGGTAATGCCCTTTACCGCTTCTTTACTTCTCCCATTAAACTCTAAGAAAACAACCTAATTTTAAAATCATCATCATCATCATCATCAACTTCTTCTAAGTCAGAGAAGTCATTCATTCTATCAATATGTCGTTATGATGTCATAGGACCTGTACCATCAAATTGTGGAAATCTGTTAGCATAGTTCTATGGCATAGGATTTGAAGGTGCTTGCAATGCCAAAGGAGCATATTTGCCTACCATGGATGGTATGTGAGGTACAAAAGGAACCACAATAGGTATGGGTATGTAAGGTATGAAAGGAAGTGTAAGAATAGTTTGTTGTGCAGATGCAAGGATGGTAGGGATTGAAGTGAAATAGATGCAGTGGTAGGGATTGAAGATGAAACAGTTGGGATGGTAATGGGAGTAATTACTGGAGAGTTAGTGGAAGTGCAAGAAAATCCTAGGGGAACAAAAACAAAAGAGTCTGGGAAAGAGTGGTAGGAACAAGGGAAGTTTTGGGTGGGGTGTTTTCTTTATTATGCAGTTTTAGGTGACTCACAGGAAGTCTATATGGCCTCATCTAGTTCAGATACTAGTTTCTCAAGTTTTTCAAATTGTTTAATGGTATCATCATCGGGATCAGATTTATCAGTTTGAGGTTTTAAATTGTGAGATTTGAATATATTTTCAACAACCACTGTTTGAGGTATCCAAGTATCTGACTTGCTTCTCAATAAACTATGCTCAAAATCTAGATCCACTCCAATATAAACTTCATCTAAATTCTCAAAACCTATAGGGAGAGATTGAGCTTTGGATGGAGGATTATTACTTCCCTCACTTTCAGTTGGGATTTTCCTTCTAAGGATCAATTTAGGGTTGTCTACAATCTGTGGGGGATTGAGATGTGGGTTGGCTCTAGTATGTATTCCTTTGGGAGCCAGATCTATTAAAAAATATAATAATCAAACTTTATAAACTCCTATGAATAACAAAAAATCTTAGCTTAGATCTTATAAATGGAAATTTTAAACACTGAGATGAAATTTTCTTTTTTGGGAAACTTAAATATGATCCAAATTTGTTCGTTTCCCCAATATGGTCTCCCGTATGTTAGATGTATGTATTTCCTAAGACTGTGAAAGAAATACAAAGGTAACCAGAAAACCACTTTGGAAGTTGAGATCTAGCCCTACCAGTTTCAGAGAGGGATCTCTCTTTCAAATTTAGATTTGTTTATATTAAGATATTAGGCTAGTTGTGAAATTTCAAGGTTTGGTTTATGAATTAATTTGGTTGTTTGGTTGATAATGTAACAATACACCATTGGGTAATGGAGTCAATATAATTCAAATGGATTTATTTCATCATTTATAGACATGTCTAACAGGGTAAGGTAGGCATATTTATTGGATCTTATATGTTCGAAGATATGGAAAAAGAAGAAATGATTGAGTCCATTAAGAAGAGATAAATAAAGAATTCTATTTCTTAACTTCAATAGAAAGCATTGATATTGTCTTAAGCCAAAATAGGGTCCTATTGAAACAAATCCTAAACCTAATTTTCTTTAAAACAATAGAGAAAAGAAACACATATGAAAAACATAGAAAAACACAATAACAAAAGAGAATATTACTTCACCAAAAAATTGACACGATAATCCTGAAAAAGATTCTTTATTACGGAACTGTGTCCACTGGAATTTAGTGGAACAACTTTACGTCAATGGTCCTTTATTTACATAAATATCAACCTTTACTACTTCGAATTATGATGTGCTTATAGGAAAATAATTACAAAATATATTGATGTCAAAAGATCAAGACAAAATCCTAAAATAACTAAAAGAGATTACATAAATAGTACATAATTTTAGGAATTCAGAACTTCTAGAGCTACTGTCACTATTATTAAGGATGGTTGTCAATGAATAGTACCAAAAAGGTGTTTCTTTGTTGTCTGAGATGAAAAATATTTCACTCAAGTAATTCACACAAGTGATCCCATCGATCTTCACTAGGGATAGAAAATTTTATGACCTTTCTATATGTTTCATCAACATCGGTATATTTCTCAAAGGTAGGCCTGTTTATGAAAATATGTTAAATCTCATGTTTGATGATGAGATCAAAATCTAGAACCTCCAAGAAATATTTTCCTGTCATACTTCCTTTTACCCCTGTAAACTTGGATTCATCTTTCGCAATAGTGTAAAGTTTTCTAATGTAGTCACTCAAACTGATTAACCTGTCATTCAAAGCCACTAAACCTGACAAACCTCTCTGATTTAGTAGATTGAACCTGGTATGAAATCTCCAGACAACAGTTTCCAGAGTTTGGCATTTATTCTCTAATTGAACCATCAGGCTTCTCTTCTGCAAAACGTTCTTGATTTCTAAGATGGTTTCAGTCCCATCTTCAATTTATAGCTCCTCTAATCCTTCTATGGTCTTAGAATCTAGGATTTTTTTCAATGTTTATGCTTTAGTTGGCTTGTCTCCTAACAATTCCCTCACTTGTTTGATCAACATTTTTGACCTCTGTATCAACTCTTCCTGCTCAAAAATGAATTGGATTGATGGCCAAATATCAGTTATAGATTCATTGATATATGTCCATATGTTTTCTTTAGCCTATGTCAGAGTTTGAGCCATCACTGACTCACTCTCTAAAAAGTATATTCTTTGAGAAAGTCTATGAGATTTCTGCAATTTTGCTATATAGGAGGTATCATTATTCAATTTATGTTCCTGTAGATTCTTTAACTATTCTTTCAAATTTTCAATCTCCTTCCCCCGAATGGACATATCCTACATGAATTTAACCAATTCGGTGGCAAAATCTGTAGTTAGTGTTGGTGTTGTTCTTGATGTTGAAGCCTTTGTTGCTCCTGCAACTACAATTGGTATTGTTGTAAGTGGAACAATGGCTAGTTGTGAGGATTTCTCCTTCTCTTTGAGAAATTTTTATAATTCCACAACCATTTCTCTAATTTGGAGATTTTGTTCAATTATGATCTTGAACATATCTTCCTTTTTCTTTTCCAGTTCTCCCATTTCCTTGGTCTATGGATCCTCTGTAGATGTTAGCTTGAACTGCTTCCTTAGAGTTGCTATATCTGCATTCCTTTTCCTTATAATATCCTCCAATGCCTTTACATCATTGGGGTCATAACCTAGCTTGATGACTAATTTCTCTAATGACTTAATTCTTGTATCTTTTGCCAAAGATGAGATTTGCTTCAGCTTCAATTGATACTATATGTTGCTGATAGAGACCTATAGTTTTGAAGTTGTCATGGTAGTATTAGTTAGAGTGGAGTGTAACATCTCCCCATTCTATTTGTGCATGTCCATCTGTTCAATCAGATGGATTTGATTTGTGTGAAAGGAGAAGATTGTCTTCTTGTAATCTACTGGTGATTTAGGAAATGGAACATGTGCTTGCAAGAAAGCCATCTGCATTCTCCCTTGTTCAGTATCAAATATTGACAGAAGCTTATGCTAGAAAGAAGAAGTTTTCTTCTAGAACTGATTGTATGTGATGGCCTTTAGCATCTCATTCTTATGCTTTATTACTTTGTACTTAGGAAGAATATGGGATCTGTTTGGCCTTGAAACCAAGTTTGTTGTCTATGTTGAAACCAAATGATCTTGTGAAGCAGAGGAAGATGGAGAGCCTACAAAAATTTCTTCTTATCTTGTACCTACAAAAATCTCTTCTAGTAATGTTTAGACATGTTTACCTATCATGACTATAGTAGTTGTCCTTCTTCATCCTGCATAAAAATTGGTTGTGGATTCTTTTTAGGCTTCTTTTCATAAATTAAGAACTGTTTGGCTTCAACTTCTATCACTGGAGAAGACTCTTCTTCTCTGGGCCTTTTAACATGCTTCTCTCAAGAGACTGGTGTTTGTAAGGTGGTTGTAGATAAAATATTCTCCTTATCTTCCTGCAAGGTTTTCTCCTCCCATTGATCTTTGTTCATAAACTTCTCAATTTTGGGCCTGGGAGTATGAGAATAAGGAGTGGTCTTCTTCTCTACTCTTAGACTGGAAATTATGTCGAAGGGGTCACAGGACCAAGTGAAAATTAACTGAAAGTCCATCTGCTTGAGAAGTGTACCTGCCTTAGTTCTTGTTGTCCTTCTGTTGCATATAAATGCTCCCACCTATGTTTTGATCTTGAATTGAGCCTTCTTCTTAGCTTAGACAAAATGAAAATCATCCATATTGATCATTTTCCTGATATATTCCAATGAGAAAATTCTCATAGGAATGTATTTTGGCAATATGTATGGTGGTTGCTCACAACCATACAGTCTGATTTTAGTGTAGTTATGGTACAAGTACCAATCTCATATTTTGGCTTGATCACTAAGGTGTAAGGTTCTTTGAATCTCATAACCTATTCTAGGTTCCACATTGTTGTTTAGAAGACATACCATTGTATAAATAAACTGATCAATGATGTCACTGAGGGTGAAATCACTTGAATTTCTCCTTACTAAAGAGGTCCAATGTATAACTAATTGTGCATTAGCTTAATCATCAAATTTTTGCAAGGTTATTGGAAATATATATTCCTAATGAAATAAAAACATGTATACTAACACTGATGAATGTTTAAACATTCCTTCTATTGTGATCTTGAGTAATTGGTCATGGATGTAGTCTGCGAGGAATGGACGAAAATTAAATATTACATAAGGTTTTTCTTTTGTGGAAAAGATGGACAAAAAACCTAAAATAGGTTCATCTACCCATTGATCTGAGTGGTATGTTAGTAGACAAGACACTAATGACACAATTTGTTTAGTCTTTTTTAGGAAACATAGAGGTTGGGCATGGTGGATTCTTGTTTGGGTGTTTAACATCTTCTGGTAGGAAAATCTAAAATATCCTATCTCTCTGAGGGAAGGTCAACTTCTAGTAGAGTTCCATTAAGGAATATGTAGAAAAAGGGCTCAAAGAGTCACTCTAGGGTTATGGTCAATAGGATGTAACCATTCTGGGCCACAATGGCTCTCTGGCTAGGAATATATCGAATATCAACACCATATGACAATGTCTGAGAAAGGATGAGTCTGGGGGAACATGAATTGTGGAAAGGGGGATTCCCAGAGGTTGATTTCACCTCTCTGGTATAGAAAGGTTCGTTTGAGCCAATTGTACAGTTTGAGCAAGTCCAACTCACAATTGGTCTCTACAATTTTGTAGTGTTGATCTGCCAATGGTATGTGGTCTAAGTCAATTGCAGGAGGGATCATCAGGTTCTCACTGGTTTTCTTTGACTTTCCTTTAGGTGTCATTACTCAGAATAATGAGGAATATAGGTGAGGAGTTCGACCTTTTACCTAGGAACATTTGAATGTTTGCTGGCTAATCTACTCGCTGTGACAGGTACATGGTCGAAAATAGTTGACCGGAATCTACAATGGTGACTGAGAAATCAAGAAAATGAGGTGGCAATTTAAAATCCTATACCTGTTTATCTGAAATTGATGGGGAGCAGAAAGGAACCACACTAGACAATTTGGGGGTTTTTGTAAGCAAATTGGGAATTTTCGGTTATCTTTGGTCCGTTATGGAGCGGGTATGATGACAGGTGGTGAATGTTTGAATAGTAATTATCATCATGTAATGGGCAGAGCATAAAAAAAGGGGATATGCACCGTTATATTGGAGTGAGGAGGCCATGTGGTGGAATAGGAGTGGTTGGGAAGTAAGGACATGTCGGAAGAATGACGTGATGGGCATAGATAAACGTTGGTGGGAAGATGAGTGGTTTTCGGTGGGGGGTGTGCGAAGTAATGAGCGCCTACCACATATCGTGGGGCCTAGGATTGGGAATACCATTTTTTGGACCTCCCTACTAATAAAGATAAAATGGGCAGGGGGGTCCAAACTTAATTCCCTGCCCTTGATCCGAGTGGGGAAGATCTCAACCGCTGGATTGTGCGCCATCTATCACAAGCTGAAAAAAGTCTTTGTCAATTTCGGCCTTTGCTATAAAAACCAAACATTAGCGATAATGTATTATTAAATATTAATTAATCATGTTTAAATTACATAATTAAACTAAGTAAATCAGGATTAATCTACACTAAACATAATTAATTTAATCCTAAGGGCATGTTTTGATTAGCAAGCCCATATTATTTTCCTAAGGTTTCTTTTAACCCTATTCTATTGCATATTTGTGCAATTAAACAAGTTTAAACACTTTGGTTAATATTCCTCAACCAAGATTAAGCTTAATGGCTGATTTATTATATAATCTATGCAACATTTTTAACTTAGTTTAATCATGATTAAACAATATGATCAAACTATACAATTTATTTCTATGTGGCATTTAAACAAGCTGGACACTTTTATTTGAAAAACTTCTAAAGTAATTTAATGTAATTTTGATCTTCTTGGTAGCATTTCAACTTGCTCCCCTCCATACATTTTTCATTATTTTCCTTTTTATTCTATTTTTCTTTTCCCATATACATTTATTTATACCCTCTTTTCATCATACATACATACATACATACATACATACATACATACATACATACATACATACATATATATATATATATATATATATACATTTCAGAATACAATATTATTTACAATTTCATCAGTTGAAAGGAAGTAGTCAATCATCAACTGAAACGATGAATCATAGGACTCTAATACAAAGTTCTCATGCACTTGTTTCCAAGAAAATATCATAATAAAGTTCTCATGCATTTGTTTTCAAGAATGTATCATAATCATAATTTCTTTTGGGCATAAGAACTAAAATAATGATAATGTTAGCCTTTTATGCATAAAACCTCGCAATTAAATCAAGCTATCCAATATACAACACACAAATCATTTATTTTAACCCACCAAAACATGTAACTTTTGTGCAAAGGGATTAGCACAATTGACTTATCTTTCACCCACAAGAAAAACACATTCTTTCCAAAGAAGAATGACTTATATTATGTTTGTGCATTTGATCTATTCATAGGTTATTTATTATATTTTCTCATAACGAAGTATTTTTTTTTCAAAATAACTCTCTTATGCATGAGAATCTATGGGAATATTTTCCATGGATTTATTAAATAACTAATATTTACCAACACCATGGAAATATTTTACCATGAGCACAAAACCCTTGTGTTCTTTCTAAATATTTTCTCATAACGAAGTATTTTTTTTTCAAAATAACTCTCTTATGCATGAGAATCTATGGGAATATTTTCCATGGATTTATTAAATAACTAATATTTACCAACACCATGGAAATATTTTACCATGAGCACAAAACCCTTGTGTTCTTTCTAAGAACACCACGAGATTTATTTATTATAATTAACCAAAAGTTCATAGTTACTTATCTTTTCTTCAAGAAAGACTTATGTCTTATAAACATATGGGTATTTTAGATATAAGTCTTTCAAATTAATTACATAGTTATGATTTGGTGGACATTTTAAACCAACTAATATGGTTCATCCTTAGGACAAGGTTTGAAACCAGGATGGACCTTGTCCCGAGGATGAACCACATTCGCCGATTCGAAACGTTGACTGAATTCTAACTATGTGATTAATCCGAAAGACTTATATCTATATTATGGATCACAAAAGTCTTAGATCTAACATATAGGTAATTATTTTTAGACAAAACTACAGATTTCAGAAGAAAATCCCACTTTCCAAGAAAAATAATATAATCAACTTTTCTCTTTTATTTTTCACCACCCATGAAAATATTTCACAAATTACCCTTTTTAATCTAGATTCATTTTCAAGAAAATAACTTGGATTTATCATCATTTCATACACCAGTAAGAAATCCCTTTTCAAGAAAAAAACATGCATCATATCTTTTCTTACATAAAATGCATATGCAATATTATTATATATATAAGATAAACAAAATTACTTCTTTTACTGTTACACATATATAAACTATAAACTTTATCTACATGCAATAACATGTTTTCTTTATTAAAAAAACTAGCGTGAGTTCTCTGTATATACATAACTTTAGATTATGGGTATATTTAAAATACAAGTAACGTCACTCTCTTCTTTTAATCCAAAAGATTTCATATGCAAATTCTACCTTCATAAATAATGATAAAAGTACTTATCTCTTGAGCATAGTATCTACAAAATCCGTGTTGCTAAACAATAATGTCAATTTGTTTAATGTCAATCATGGAGCCACTTTCATGGCATCTACACCTTCCTTACACACAATAACTAAGCGTGAAACCCCATCGGTGGTTTACAAAGTGCATACGTTGGTCTTGTCATCGTAAGCCCAATAGGATCTCCATGGTCAAACTCAAACTCTATAACTCTAACTGATTCTTGATGCTATGATTCATGGAAAAATAACAATTTGTATTTTTTGAAATCGTGTAATCTATTGTTTATTCTGTGATGTCGGTGTATAAATAACCATAAACACATTTATTCACATTTATTCTTTGATGCCTATGTATATATGATTATAAACACACTTATTAGTAGTTATATAGCCATGGGTTTCATTCAATAAATCTTTGGCATATTACGTGTATTTCTGGCATACTTAACAATACCCCTAATTTGACTACATATTAGAAAATACTTTTAAAAATTATATTAATTAACCTGTACCAATACCAACCTAATACATCTTCCAATTAAAAAGCCCTACTTTCACTAGATATTGTAGGTAAACAATACCCCTAATTTGACTACATATTGGAAAATACCTTTAAAAATCATATTAATTAACCCCCTACCAATACCAACCTAATACATATTCCCAATTGAAAACCCTACTTTCACTAGATATTGTAGGTATCAATTTTTTCATTAAATTTTTTTAAATCCCTTTATATTTTTTCATTAATTTTGAGTTCCATTTTTTATACCTACCAATACAAAAACCCTTTCCCCCCATATATCCCCGATATATTATGTCATTTTTTTCTTAATATATATCCCCCAATATGAATGCACGTGGTATGGTATTTATATTCTAGTGAAGCCCCTTATGTACAAACCATACAAAAACCCTAACAACTTCTTTATTCATTAAATATGGAAAATAATGATATAATCATAAATTCCAATGCATTAATCACCATAATATTTCACTTTATTAAATTATAGATGTCAAACCTAAGTTCCTAGGCTACTGATATTACAACATGTTTAGATAGTTCTAATTAAAAGTATTATAACTCAGTATAAATGAGATGTGGTAAAAATAGTTCACTCTATATTGGTAAATTACAATTCAACATGAAGGAGATGTAAAAATATTTCACTCTCACTCTCTACCATAAATAAAATATTTGAGCACGAAAAAGATGTGGTAAAAATATTTCACTCTCGCTCTCTACCATAAATAAAATATTTGAATAACCATGTAAAATAACTCAATTTTATATTGATTTTAGAGAAAAAATAAAGTAATTAAAAAAATACTTATATTTTCACTTTTAGCATAAGGAAAATGCATAAATTTTATACTTTTTAAAAATATTTCAATACAAAATTTATAAAAAAATTTGAATATCTATGTTAACTAATTTATTTTTATGTCAACTTCATATAGATAAAGAAATTAAAAAAAAATAAATATTTAAATGTTATATCTATATCTATAATTGAAAATAAAAAAATCTAATCAATATGTAATAAATTCTTTTGAATTTAATGGGAAAAAGTTGTTGCAGCTTTATATTGGATATTTTTGTTAACTGAAAATAGTTCATTAAGTAGATTTTATGATATCTGGCTTTCCAATTTTCAAATAAAATTACATTCATAAATAAAAGCAAAAAACACTGGTACGGTACCGCTGGCTCTTGTTCTATCACTTTTAATATTAGATACAAATATTATAGTATTTTCACCTTTCCTGGAAAAAAAATTGGCCCAGCGTCATAAGAAAAAACGTTACACGTCAACAGAATCAAGTTTGGGCTCATCACTAGAGCGAATTCACGACCGCTCCATGCATTGAAGAACAAACAAGCAAGCAGTGTGGGTGTGATTTTAGACCTAAGAATTTTGTTTTTTCAATCTACGTTTGACAAGATATTGTGGATTGAATTGTTTGGAATTAATAATGTTCGACTTCCCTATATCGTTTTCTCTAACGAATTAGTGGGCCTCGATATAAATAGATCCAAAGTGTTGTTACATGTTTCTTTTCCGCAGAGATATGTATTGAAGATGTTAATAGATTTCCTCCTGTAAACGCATAAGGAAGGCAAAAAACTACTTTAACTTATGTCGATTGCATATATTAAGAATATATCGTGGTAGGTAAACAATTAACCTCTCTCCTCTTCTAATAATAACCAGCAAAATTGATTCGAAGAAATTCTCAAAATCTACAATCGGACATAAAGATATCTGCAACCAATAATGTCAAATTTTGAATCTTCAACATGAAGCAGCACATAAAGTTAGCTAGCGATGATATGTTCGGCTTGCTCTGGACTAAACTCACAGTCCCTATTTCAACGTGAATCTTCCACAAGCTACATTGCAACATTAAAAATATGGTTTCCCATTGAGACCACTGGGCGTCATTTTGATGGTTGTGGATGAAATTTTTAGGCTAAATATCTGTCAATATCTTTATGTCAATGTCCGAGAATAAGGAGAGAGGCCAAACATGTTCAAATAATAATAATGTAAGTTTGGATCATTGATATTATACACGGAAGTTTTGGGTTTGGGACTTCTATCCATCGATAATCTACTACCGACATGCGGAGGTGTGAAGCCACATTTTTCTTTCTCCGAGCAGGTCCTCTCATGATCGACAAAGGTCGGAAGCACCAGATCTGTTTCAAAATGGGGAACCCAAACGGTGAAATCATTTTCATATGAAATATTCAAAACAGGGGAATGCAAACAGTGAAATAATTTTCATATGAAACATTTTATGATCCATCCTTAGACATCCACAAGAAAATTTCTCAAATATGTGAAAGAAACTGTGGCGAATATAGTCAAGCCTCGTCTTTTGCATCGTAGAAGATTCTACACAGGACAAAGCAGAGCTGGATCTCACGAAGTCCTTGTTCCACACAAGAAAACTTTAAAAAGAGGAACAGGCACTTCGACTTATGGATATTTTTGATCCGCCGTGGTGAAGCGATCGTCATGGTGAATCTTTTGCAGTTTGCCCAAGATGAGAGAGCAAGAATTCTTCCTTGAGTAGGGCAAACACTGGGTAATTTGAAAAGTTAGTTTTGATAACAAGATCTTTGATCCTACCGTAGAAATTATTTGAATCGTCTAACATCAAATGAGACGGAGCATAATGATGACAGCAAATACCAGAGGGAAGTTCATTCCAAAGAGAAGGCCTTACAGCTTAATTAAAAGAAACTTTAATAAAAATATTAAAAATACCATATCTTATAAGTTTTTTTAATACTTTTAGCGTTTTTATTCTCTTTTTATTTTATTTTATCTTGTTGCAGATAATGGATAAATGTAATTTAGGAGAGACTCGGGAATTAGTTCATATTTCATAGATATATATTCTAAGGCAATCTAGGCAATCTCCAGGTGAAGCCCTGACCGAGAGCTGCTTAATTTGATTAATAAAGTTGGTTTTTCAATTACATGATATCAGAGCTCTAGAGCCAGTGAGTCAAAGCTAGTATGTGTTGATATCTGAGTAAGTGCTTGGTGGCTATAATGTGGCCCTTCGTGGCTGGAGTGAAGGAGACCTAGCGAAGAGGCAAAGTCTATGAGAATTTTTATTTTTAATTTTTAATTTTATTTATTTTAATATTTT
>APFE030269336.1:23449-54200 GCA_000404065.3 Pinus taeda | reverse complement strand
ATTTTATTTATTTTAATATTTTCTGAGGAAATTGCAGCAGCACGTCTCTTATATAAGAAAATCGCGCTTTTAGGGCTGGAGCAGTGCAGGATCACTTAAAAAAGCGCGTTGTTGGCCCCCTGATCTATCCAATTTCGATCAGCGTGCCTGATAAGCAGATCTGTGCTTGAAAATCGCGCTGCTGCTTGAAAATCACTTCTGCTGGCATAGCTTGGTAGGTCGAGTGGGAGTTTTGACTACCGTAACAAGTTGAGCGATCCATTCCCACTTTTAGCGGAGGAGCAGCGGTGGACTGTGGCATCAGAGCTCTGAGGTTGACCGTGGGCTATGGCAGAGGAGGAGCTCGCATGTTGTAATAGCATAAACAACTCCATAGACTTGCACAGTGACTTTGTGTGGACTTGCGCCTGCTCCGATCTCCCACAATTTCACAGCAGAAGCCAGAGGCAGTAGATCTGACTCTAATCTCAACCACTTGAATTTTCCACGCGCAAAAGGGGGACCGTCATTTAATGAAGAAGGAAAATTAAAACTCCAGAGCTCATTGACTAGCTGTGAGGCCTGAAGGGTGGGGATCGGTTGGTGAATCACTGTTGTTCATTGACACCTCTGTGTTGCGTCGACAACTGTGCAACCTTTGAGGACGAGAACCACAGTAATATTTGGATCTGGAGCGAAAAGTCCAAGATTTCCTACTCAGGGATGTGTTGGAGACTGTCGGAGGCCGAGCGAAGGAGCCCGTGGTAAGGAGCCCGCATGATCTGCATGGTGAGAGGCCCAACGTGAGTTGTTGCTACCTACGTGGATAAGTGTGCCTAGTCGGTGGTGAGAAGAGGTAATATTATTTTTTAGTCTGTTGGCTGCATTTGTAAAGAGGGATCATAATGTTTTTTTTTAAGTTTTGGCTGTGATACGTTGGGGGCATATTTGTATTGGGCAAGAAGAAAATTCGTTGCGAGCATAATTGCACAGGGGCTCATTTTTTAATTGAATTTAAAAGGGTTTCTTTGAATTAAATTGAATTGGGGCATACTGGCATGTGCAATCAAGATTGCATTTTTTAGAAGGTGCCTTGAAATTATCTCCTGTGGCTATTGTGGATCTGGGATAGATCTATTTTTTCTAATTGCTGGAGGTCATTTTTTTAGTGTCAAGATGAACAACCACATGACACATGTTTATTTGAATGAAAGCAATAAGCTCGATGGTTCCAATTACTCCAATCGGAAATTTAAGATGTAGACCTTGTTGGAGAGGGAAAATACATGGGTGATTGGAACCGGTGATGAGTTGAAGCCGACCCTAGCTACAAGTAGAACAATAACAACAATCTAGGATTGGGAAAAGAGGGAGAATAAGGAAAAGGTATTGCTCAAAATGTCTGTGAAAGATTGCATTATTTCTCATATTCGAGAATGTAAATCTACAATAGACATCTGGACAACTCTCAAGGATATGTACAAGATCAGGAACATAAATTTCCTATTGTTTCTAAAGAGAAAGATTATCTCCATTAAAATGGAGGATAATGAATCAGTAGAAATGTTCATCTCTCGTATGAAGGAGCTCAAAAATAAGCTAGGCAGTATTGGCGAAATAATATCAGACACTGATCTGGTCACGATTACCATGAATGGTATGAATGACGACTATTAGATGTTCATCACCGGGTTGAATGCGAGAGAAAAAGCCCCCAAGTTTGAAGAATTGTCAGGGATCCTGATGCAAAAGGAGGAAAGGTGGATGACCCTGAAACCCAAAGTTCATACCTTGATCTAATGGCGAAGAGGAAGCCCTTCAAAGGAAAGGAAAATGCAACACACAAAAGTAAAGGAGCCTCACAAAGAAAGTTGCCTTCATCTCAAGGTATGTCTTCCAATAGAAATGATTCAACAACCAAATATTTTTATTGTGGTAGAGCTGGTCATATAGCCAAATATTTTTGGAAGAAGACGTTTGATGAAGGTCAACAGAGACATAAGAACCATGCAGGTCATTTTGTTGATGAAGATCAGAATTAGAATCTCAGATTGTTCGTATTTGATTCTTCATTTTCTGTTGAGGATGATGAAGAAGAAACTTGGTTTGTCAACTTAGGAGATTCCACCCACATGACAGGAAATAGGGATTGGTTTGAAAATTTCAAAGAGACCAGCAGTGGAGAAAATATCCACCTTGGTGATGATAAAGGGTACCAAATCAAAGGATATGGTAATGTTCCCATCGTTTTGCCTGATGGAAATATTAAAAATATCCAAAATGTAATGTATGTACCCGGAATAAAAAAGAATTTGACCTCTGTTTCTATGATAACATATCAAAATATTAAGGTTGAGTTTTTTAAATCTTTTGTGTTATTAAAGATCTGCTGGATCGTATGAAGTCGACTGTATCAAGTGTTCGTGTGGGAGGTCTGTGAAAAGTTGAATGTGGGAAGTGCACCACACCAAGCCTTGACCTCATTAGTTATGATTGCAGAAGATTTATGGAATCAAAGATTCAACCATATTAATTTCAATGACCTACAACTACTTCAAAAACTAGATATGGTCAATGGTCTTCTTGTTTTAAAGATTGTTCATGTTGATTGATAAGCATGTTCTCTTGTGAAGATTCACAGAGACAACTTTCCTGTAAATGTAGATAGAAAGAAGAGAGATATACTAGAGCTAGTGCACACTGATTTATGTGGGCCAATGCAGACGAGGTCATTGGGAGGTGCCTATTGTTTCTTACTACTTGTTGATCAATGTACGAGATTCACTTGAATATGTTTTTTCAGAAAAAAGAGTCATACTTTTGAATTATTTAAAGAATTCAGAAGCATGATTTAGAAGCAGACAAGAAAATTCATCAAGATTCTTCGCTCGAACCAAGGGGGAGCATACGAGAAAGATGGTTTCATCAAATATTGTAAAGACCATGGGATACTTCAGCAGTTCACAGTACCCCACACTCCTCAGCTGAACGGGGTTGCAGAACAAAACTCTTGTGGAGTGTGCTCACAACATACTAAAAGGTAAGAATCTATCTAATGGATTTTGGGCTGAAGCAATAAATATTGCAGTGTATTTGAAGAATAGGAGTCCAACAAAACATATTGATTTTAAAATTCCTTTCGATGTTTTACTAGGATTTAAGCCTACAATTAATCATTTAAGAGTTTTTGGCTCCAAAGCTTTTTCTCATGTTCCAAAGGAAGATAGGAAGAAACTGGATTCAAATGCCATTAAATGCATTTTTGTTGGATATTGTATAGAGTTAAGGCTTATAAATTGTTTAATCCCTCTACTCATAAAGTCTATGCAAGTAGAGATGTAGTATTTCATGAGATAATTTAATGGTGGAAACCATGGGAGTGACAATGAAGAGTGCACATGCCTTTACTAATGGAAGAAGGGAGTGATGAAACAGGAGACAACCATGAGCAACAACAACAACATCAGTAGAAAAAGGAAGTGGATGGCACAAAAGTAGTTTACAAGCCAAGCCCACCAAGGGATGATCAGAACAAGTTTGAAGCCACTCCACCACTCAAGAGATCAGGTAGGAAAATTTTTGTTTCCAGCAAGATATAAGGAGAATGCTTTTATAATTATTATGTTAAATGTTGTTGAACCCTCTCGTTTTAAAGAAGCTAATCAATATAGTATATGGAGGGCAGCGATGCAAGAGGAATATGAAAGAATCCTTAAAAAGAAAACATGAGATCTTGTTGAATTACATGAAGGAAAACAACCCATAGGCTACAAATGGCTATATAAGCCTAAATTTAAAGCAAATTGGAGTATAGAAAAATACAAAGCTAGGTTGGTTGCAAAGGGGTAATTGCAGAAAGAGAGTATAGACTATGAGGAAACCTTTGCCCCTATAGCTAAATTAAACATAATTAGAATGTTAATTGCTTTAGCTACCAAACATCATTAGATGATACACTAGCTAGATGTGAAATATGAATTTTTAAATGGGGAATTAAACGAAGAAGTGTATTTAGTGCAACCTGAGGTGTTTGTTAAAGAGGGGGAAGAACATTTAGTCCGTAGATTGAAGAAAGCCTTGTATGGACCAAAACAGGCACCCAGGTTATGGTGTGATAAAATTGATTCATTTTTCCTACAACATAGTTATAAAAGAAGCAATAGTGACCCTAATCTATATATCGTGTTTGGCAAAGAGGGACGAATTCTTTTATTTCTTTATATGTAGATGATCTTATCATTACAGAAAATGCAGATGAACTCATTAAAGAAACCAAAGAGTAGATTTAATAGGTTTTTGAGATGAAAGACCTTGGAGAGATACACTATTGTTTGGGTCTATAAGTCTAGAGGGATTATGACCAGAATTTTCTGTCACGTGGGTAAGTATGTCAGGAGTTCACTGAAAAAGTTCAGAATGGTTCAGTGCAAAGCTGCAACAGTGCCTTTACAACAAAATACCAAACTTCAGAATGATGATTTTTCTAGGGAGGTAGATGCAACATTGTATAAACAACTGGTTGGGAGTCGAATCTACTTGACTAGAACTAGGTCAGATTTGGCTTATGTAGTCAATGTATTGAGCAAATTCATGTCAAAGCCTCTTGAGAGTCACTAGGTAGTAGCAAAAGGGATCTTAAGGTATCTTCAAGGAACCTTAGACTATGGTATAAATACACTGATTCGTGCGATGTTAAATTGATAGTTTTTTCAGACTCCGATTGGGCTGGAAATGTAGATGACAGATGATCCATAACAGACTATGAATTCAACATTGGGTCCAGGGTCATTGCATGGAGCAGCAAAAAGAAAAACACAATATCCTTGTCTTCAGCATAAGATGAATATCAAGCCATGTGTGCAACAACTTGTGAAACAGTTTGGTTGAGGAGACTTCTCCATGATGTTGGACAAGAACAAAAGGTTGCAACAATTATCAAATATGAGAACCAGAGCTCTATCAAACTTGCAAATAATCCAATATATCATAAAAACACAAAGCACATTGATACACAGTTTCATTTTGTCAAGGAGAAAGTTCAGTCAAATGAAATCCATATTGAATATTGTAATACATGTGACAATGCTTCTGATATTTTCACTAAGCCTCTCGGTAGAATCAAGTTTGAATTGTTTAGGGAAATGTTAGGAATACTTGTGAATCCCTTACTCCATTAAGGGGGAGTGTTGCAGATAATGGAGAAATGTAATTTAGGAGAGAGTTGGGTCACAGGAGCCTTAAATTAGGAATTTGTTCCTATTTCCTAGTTATATGTTCTAACTTCCCTATTTGTGTGTTTATTATATATTAATTATTTGTAATGTGATTAATATAGAGCGTTCTGTTGAGGCACTCTCCAGGTAAATCCCTCACCTAAGAGCTACTCAATTTAATAAAGTTGGTTCTTCAATTCTTAACATATCTATGGTCATGCATGGTGTAATTTGATTAATCCCTCTTCCTGTAGTCTTTCTTTTCTTGGATTTTTAGGCTAAATATCTGTCAATATCTTTATGTCAATGTCCGAGAATAACGAGAGAGGCCAAACATGTTCAAATAATAATAATGTAAGTTTGGATCATTGATATTATACGGAAGTTTTGGGTTTGGGACTTCTATCCATCGATAATCTACTACCGACATGCGGAGGTGTGAAGCCACATTTTTCTTTGTCCGAGCAGGTCTTCTCAGGATCGACAAAGGTCAGAAACACCAGATCTGTTTCAAAATGGGGAACCCAAACGGTGAAATCATTTTCATATGAAATATTCAAAACAGGGGAATGAAAACAGTGAAATAATTTTCATATGAAACATTTTATGATCCATCCTTAGAGATCCACAAGAAAATTTCTCAAATATGTGAAAGAAATGGTGGCGAATATAGTCAAACCTCGTCTTTTGCATCGTAGAAGATTCTACACAGGACAAAGCAAAGCTGGATCTCACGAAGTCCTTGTTCCACACAAGAAAACTTTTAAAAGAGGAACAGGCACTTCGACTTATGGATATTTTTGATCTGCCGTGGTGAAGCGATGGTCATGGTGAATCTTTTGCAGTTGCCCAAGATGAGAGAGCAAGAATTCTTACTTGAGTAGGGCAAACACTGGGTAATTTGAAAAGTTAGTTATGATAACCAGATCTTTGATCGTACGGTAGAAATTATTTGAATCGTCTAACATCAAATGAGACGGAGCATAATGATGACAGTAAATACCAGAGGGAAGTTCATTCCAAAGAGAAGGCCTTACAACTTAATTAAAATAAACTTTAATAAAAATATTAAAAATACCCTATCTTATAAGTATTTTTAATACTTTTAGTGTTTTTATTCTTTTTTATTTTATTTTATCTTGTTGCAGATAATGGATAAATGTAATTTAGGAGAGACTCGGGAATTAGTTCATATTTCACAGATATATATTCTAAGGCAATCTAGGCAATCTCTAGGTGAAGCCCTGACCGAGAGCTGCTTAATTTGATTAATAAAGTTGGTTTTTCAATTACATGATATCAGAGCTCTAGAGCCAGTGAGTCAAAGCTAGTATGTGTTGATATCTGAGTAAGTGCTTGGTGGCTATAATGTGGCCCTTCGTGGCTGGAGTGAAGGAGACCTAGCGAAGAGGCAAAGTCTCTGAGAATTTATTTTTAATTTTTAATTTTATTTATTTTAATATTTTATGAGGAAATTGCAGCAACACGTCTCTTATATAAGAAAATCACACTTTTAGTGATGGAGTAGTGCAGGATCACTCTTAAAAAAGCGCGTTGTTGGCCCCTTCTATCCAATTTCGATCAGCGTGCCTGATAAGCAGATCTGTCTTGAAAATCGTGCTGCTGCTTGAAAATCACTTCTGCTTGGCATAGCTTGGTAGGTCGAGTGGGAGTTTTGACTACTGTAACAAGTTAAGCAATCCATTCCCACTTTTAGCGGAGGAGCAGGTGGACTGTGGCATCAGAGCTCTGAGGTTGACCGTGGGCTATGGCGGAGGAGCAACTCGCATGTTGTAATAGCATAGACAAATCCATAGACTTTCACAGTGACTTTGTGTGGACTTGCGCCTGCTCCGATCTTCCACAATTTCACAGCAGAAGCCACAGGTAGTGGATCTGACTCTAATCTCAGCCACTTGAATTTTCCACGCGTGAAAGGGGGACCGTCATTTAATGAAGAAGGAAAATTATAATTCCAGAGCTTGAAAGCAATAAAATTGGGGTCATTCAAGTCATCGACTAACTATGAGGCCTGAAGGGTGGGGATCGGTTGGTGAAACACTGTTGTTCGTTGACACCTTTGTGTTGCGTTGACAACTGTGCAACCTTTGAGGACGAGAACCACAGTAATATTTGGATTTGGAGCGAAAAGTCCAAAATTTCCTACTCAACGATGGGTTGGAGACTGTTGCAGGCCAAGCGAAGTAGCCCGTGGTAAGGAGCCCGAGTGATCTGCATGGTGAGAGACCCAACTTGAGTTGTTGCTACCTACATGGATAAGTGTGCTTGGTTGGTGGTGAGAAGAGGTAATAATATTTTTTAGTTTGTTGGCTGCATTTGTAAAGAGGGATCATAATGTTTTTTTTTAAAGTTTTGGTGTGATACGTTGGGTGCATATTTGTATTGGGAATGAAGAAAATTCGTTGCGAGCATAATAGCACAGGGAGTTGTCTATAATGCGATTTTTTGGAGATTCGGGTGACGGAATCGGGCGAAGAAATTGAGGTTAAATCTTGATTTGTTGCAGTTAAAATGGTTTTTTAACTGCATATTTGGATTTAGCACCCTGAAAAACCCCTGGGATGCTTTGATTGTGCAGAAACTAGCTATCAAACTTGCGATTCGAATAAATCGCTGCCGGATTTTGACCGGAAAAGCTCACCGGAAAGGCTTCCAAAAAGTCTCATTATAGACAATTGCATTGCACAGGGGCTCATTTTTTAATTGAATTTAAAAGGGTTTTTTTGAATTAAATTGAATTGGAGCATACGGGCATGTGTAATCAAGATTGCATTTTTAAGAAGGTGCCTTGAAATTATCTCTTGTGGGTTTGGGATAGATCTGTTTTTTCTAATTGTTGGAGGTCATTTTTTTAGTGTCAAGATGAACAACCAGATGGAAGATGCTTATCTGAATAAAAGCAATAAGCTCGATGGTTCCAATTACTCCAATCGGAAATTTAAGATGTAGACCCTGTTGGAGGGGGAAAATGCATGGGTGATTGGAACCGGTGATGAGTTGAAGCCGACCCTAGCTACAGGCAGAACAATAACAACAATATAGGACTGGGGAAAGAGGGAGAATAAGGAAAATATGCCGCTCAAAATGTCTGTGAAATATTGAATTATTCATCATATTCGAGAATGTAAATCTACAATAGACATTTGGACAACTCTCAAGGATATGTACAAGATCAAAAACATAAATTTCTTGTTGTTTCTAAAGAGGAAGATTCTCTCCATTAAAATGGAGGATAATGAATCAATAGAAGCGTTCATCTCTCGTATGAAGGAGTTCAAAAATAAGTTGGGCGACATTGGTGAAACAATGTCAAACACTGATCTGGTCACGATTACTATGAATGGTATGAATGATGACTGTTAGATGTTCATCACTGGGTTGAATGCGAGAGAAAAAGCCCCAAGTTTGAAGAATTGTCAGGGATCCTAATGCAAAAAGAGGAAAGGTGGATGACCCTGAAACCCAAAGTTCATACCTTGATCTAATGGCGAAGAGGAAGCCCTTCAAAGGAAAGGCAAATGTAGCACAAAAAAGTAAAGGAGCCCCACAAAGAAAGTTGCCTTCATCTTAAGGTATGTCTTCCAGTAGAAATGATTCAATAACCAAATATTTTTATTGTGGTAGAGCTGGTCATATAGCCAAATATTTTCAAAAGAAGACGTTTGATGAAGGTCAACAGAGACATAAGAACCATGTAGGTCATTTTGTTGATGTAGATCAGAATTAGAATCTCAGATTGTTTGTATTTGATTCTTCATTTTCTGTTGAGGATGATGAAGCAGAAACTTGGTTTGTCAACTCAGGAGATTCCACCCACATGACAGGGAATAGGGATTGGTTTGAAAATTTCAAAGAGACCAGCAGTGGAGAAAATATCTACCTTGGTGATGATAAAGGGTACCAAATCAAAGGATATGGTAATGTTCCCGGTGTTTTTCCTGATGGAAATATTAGGCATATTCAAAATGTAATGTATGTACCTGGAATCAAAAAGAATTTGATCTCTGTTTCTATGATAACATATCAAAATCTTAAGGTAGAGTTTTTTAAATCTTTTTGTGTTATTAAAGATATGTTGGATCGTATGAAGTCCACTGCATCAAGTGTTTGTGTGGGAGGTCTGTCAAAGTTAAATGTGAGAAGTGCACCACACCAAGCCTTGACCTCATTAGTTATGATTGCAAAAGATTTATGGCATCAAAGATTCAACCATATTAATTTCAATGACTTTCATCTGCTTCAAAAACTAGGTATGGTTAATGGTCTTCCTATTTTAAAGAATGTTCATGTTGATTGAGAAGCGTGTTCTCTTGTGAAGATTCACAGAGATGAATTTCTTGTAAATGTAGATAGAAAGAAGAGAGATATACTTGAGCTAGTGCACACTTATTTATGTGGGCCAATGTAGACGAGGTCATTGGGAGGTGCCTATTATTTCTTACTACTTATTGGTCACTGTACGAGATTCACTTGCGTATGTTTTCTCAGAAAAAAGAGTCATACTTTTGAATTATTTAAAGAATTCAGAAGCATGATTTAAAAGCAGACAAGAAAATTCATCAAGATTCTCCGCTCAAACCAAGGGGGAGAAAACGAGAAAGATGGTTTCATCAAATATTGTAAAGACCATGGGATACTTCAGTAGTTCATAGTGCCCCACACTCCTCAGCAGAACGGGGTTGCAGAACAAAACTCTTTTGGAGTGTGCTTGCAGCATACTAAAAGGTAAGAATCTATATAATGGATTTTGGGCTGAAGCAATAAATATTGCAGTGTATTTGAAGAATAGGATTCCAACAAAACATATTGATTTTAAAATTCCTTTCGAAGTTTTACTAGGTTTTAAGCCTACAGTTAATCATTTAAGAGTTTTTGGCTCCAAAGCTTTTTCTCATGTTCCAGAGGAGGATAGAAAGAAACTGGATTAAAAGGCCATTAAATGCATTTTTGCTGGGTATTGTACAGAGTTAAGGCTTATAAATTGTTGAATCCCTCTACTTATAAAGTCTATGCAAGTAGAGATGTAGTATTTCATGAGAAATTTAATGGTAGAAACCATGGGAGTGACAATGAAGAGTGCACATGCCTTTACTAATGGAAGAAGGGAGTGATGAAACAGGAGACAACCATGAGCAACAACAACAACATCAGTAGAAAAATAAGTGGATGGTACAAAAGTAGTTTACAAGCCAAGCCCACCAACGGATGATCAGAACAAGTTTGAAGCCACTCCACCACTCAGGAGATCAGGTAGTGTTGATGCCTTGAAAATCGCTACAACAACATCGAGGAAAACCACCCTGTCCGGAATTTAATGCAGCTCCTTTTCTGTTCGGTGTGGTGGCTCCGACTGGAGATAATGGGACCAATTTCCCAATGATGGATAAAAAGGGGATGGATAAATAAGTGGTTTTCTAATAAAATGGTAATGGATGAATGATTTAATATAAAAGTAAAAATATGAATAAATATCCTATCCCGGGAAATTTCTATTTTTAAGTGTAACGTTTGATAATCTCTGTCCACAAAGAAGCATATAGATGACTCTATTTGGTAAACAAAGACATTCATTCATATAATAATTACTTTGTTCAAATAGTTGAACAAAGTAATCAATAAAACATTATTACACTTATCCTTTATATATCACTGATACATATATGATTAAAAGAATAACATCCCTTAAACATCCAATAGTGAAAAATATAAGGAGTGCTGTTGAAAACACATACATATATCCAATGATAGCAAGAGTAATCAAATGACAATTCACATAAAAGAATGAAACAAGATCATAGATAATAGTACCATATGTGCTATAAATCATTCCCGATATCAATTGCATTCGAATTCCTTTTTCCAACCTAGAGATACTTTCACATCAAGGCAATAGTGCACATCCCATAAAAGCTTTCTTCGTTAGAATTTGGAATACTGGCCTAGTCTTTATAAAAAAAAATATACCGGAAGCACAATAGTGCAACTTCCAGGCTTTAGTCTTATACAAAAACTGAGGACCCTTTCTAAATGCATGAAAGGGTCTATAAATACTAATTAAACTAACTAACTACAAAAATAAAATGCTATTTTATTGGTACAACTAAATCTTGAATATCTTCTCCACAGCAGGTTTGTTGGTAGTCGACAGCATGATTCATCATTTTGGCTATTCTCCCTTTGATCTGAGTTGGTAGATTGCAAGCGTCGGTTCCACTTGTGGAGGGTGGCTGAGACGAGAATGGAGCTGAGCTGAGTATGTGACATCATGTATTTCGAGAATGATACAACCGATCGCATCGGTTAAACAATTAAGGGTGGCCCTTTGACTGTATGGTTTTACTAAGAAAAAACCAATAGGTATCCTAAGTTAAACTTTGGATGCCTGCGATTAACCTTCCATTCTTTTCCAACTCTTGATTGCATGCTTGCTCCAATGTATTAGCTGACAGCAATTTACCTGGGGTACATTGTGAAATCATATTAGACAAATAGAGAGTGTTATTGATTAACTCAATTAAGTTACTTGTAGATAATCTATATCTAGAAACCTCTCTCTCTGCTTTCATCAGCTGTGACTGCCATTCTAAGAACAAGATCTCCTTGTGTGATTCTAGGATTTTGGGTAGATTTGCTGCCTGCCCCTCATTGGTGTCTTGCCAAGCAAGAAAATTTGTTAGGGTCTCGTCGGCCTGTTCCAAATCCTGTCTAGCATCAACTGATTTGTCAACTATTGATGTCGTTATATCACAAAGGGGCTCAACCAGAGAAATGTTATGACATAGCAGTCTTAACTGTGTCACCAATGCCTTGTTAATTTGTAGTGCTTCGGCTCTGAAATCGGCAGGTTGTGGAAGACTCTTGAACTTCTCTACTTGAAGTGACAGCTGAACGATTTGCTCATCTTTCGTTTTCACCATTAGTTCATTCATCGTCTTTAACCATGCCAATGCTTATGATAATTCTTTCTGCTTTTGTATTGTGCTTGAGTCTATTATCTGTTTTTCTTCAAGCAACTGTTTATTCAATTGATTGTTTAATTGCTGCTGTGTTGATAATTGCTGTTCCAACTGCTCAACTTTCTGTTGTGCTTCGGACAGCTTTGTTTGCAACAAAACAATTGCTTGGTCCTTTTCTTTAAGTAGATTACTCACTTCCGATGCCTTGTCCATAGTGGCTGCCGAATTAGCTCTGACATACTGAGAAATCTTTGTTAGGTCATCGGAAGGGTCAAACTCTTCTTTCCAAACTACATTAGCTGTCTCTGTTTGCTCTGGAAACAGGGAAGGTTGATCAAGTCTTCTCCTTTTCCGTTGTATTTTCACTACAACCCTGTGTTTTGGACTGTAAAAGACATCTAATGGAGGAATGTCCTCCACCTGCAAAATTATTTGATCTGAGGGATCTTTTGAAATTATTTCTAAATCCGTGCTAGGGGTTAGGCCACTGCTTCCTTCATTCAGAACCTTTGTTGACACTGTATCCTGTGTATCTATTACTTTGGGTGTATTGGCACCTTTTGGACCTTCCAGATTGCTTATAATGGAGTCAAATCGCTGCCATTCTTGGAGTAGTTTAGGATCAATCTAGGTATCCATATTGACATTTTCACTGCCCTTATCCTGCTCCTTTTTCTGCTCTTCCTCATGCTCTTTCTCCTGCTCTTTCTCCTGTACTTTTTCTTGTTCTTTCTCCTACTATTTCTCTTTATCTTTCTCGAGAATCTTTGATGAAACAGGAGGTTTGTCAATGAGTTGCTGTTCAGGCTCACTGATTGTGTTGTCGGGGCAGTAGCTAATAAGTCCAGAGGTAGAGTTTGCAACCTCTATTCTTTGAGCTTATTGAATTCTACTAGCCCTTCATTGTTATATCTCATTTTGGCAGGTGCTTGTACCTGGAATAATGACTCTGCCGAAGAAAACAAGTCATCAAAATCATCTTCCTTATGATCAAACCTTGTGAGTTTGGCCTGTTCAAGCACATTGTAGACAACTTTCCTTGGGTCGAATCGCCTATTAGGAATGGTTGCAAGGTTTAGCATGTTTATTTTCTCTGCTTCCTTCTCCACATGCTTATAGTCGTGCAAAGTATAAACACCGCATCTCAAAGGAAAAGTAGGCCAAGCCTGCTTTTTTGAAATCCTAAGAGTCTTGGATGTTCCAGCGGTTGTAATTTGATAGGCTAATTCTCGGGTTAACAACTTGTCAGGTATGTATAGAGGAAGGACATGAGGTCTTGCAAGGCTGCCAAAAACCCTTATGTATGTGAACTTATCCTCCCCAAAACAGTTTCCTAAAGCGGTTAGGTCAATCTCTGCTTGTGAAGAAATCTTCGTGGCAGGCTTGTCAAAAATGGCACAGTAAATAGGCAACATAAAACCATTACAAAGTTGGTACAGGTAGTCCTTATAGTGTGCTTTCCACAGCTTTTGGTGATAAATGTGAATTGGCATGGGGTCTAGTGGAGTCCATCTCCACCCCAGTACAGGAAATTCAGAGTTGAAACAAAGAGTATCTGAAATATAAGCACTAAAATAAAACGGAGGAATAGACCTATCGGTCATGCGAGTTTTATTTCTAAACTCAAGAATTGCAGTGGCTAGTTTATTTGACAATATATTTCCCCAATCCATTATCTCATTGTTAACTACCGCTTCCATTAAAGGAACCATTTCAATAGTGAATTTTGCAGAATCATGTAATCCCCAAATCCTACACATCATTGCCCCGGCGTAACAGTAAGGAGAACATAATGAATCTACATAGTACTTACCTGAAGATTCATGTTTGTGCCTTGCGGGGTTCTGTCTCCATTCTCGAATTGAGACTGATTCAGTTTCATTCTCACTTGTGAACTTCTCAAGAAATGCATTATTGTATTTCTTTTGTGGTTCAGGCAAGTGATACATTTTCCTTAAATCATCAGGTTGGAATGAGCCGAAGACTCTTCCGTCGACTGTGCAAAATGTTCTGTTTAAAACAGGGATTTCCTCTACTGCCCATCGCACTACATCTGTATACGGAATAATTTTTTCTCGAGCTGCTATTTGGTGTAGATATGAGTCAGCTAAGTCCTTCAAGGAAGCTTATGATTTTCTAGTTGAATCTGTGGTAGCTTGCACTAACACTTTTTTAGGCTCCTCTGCTTCAATTAGATTATATATGCTTTGCCAGCTTGTGTTTCCGAGGCCAAGACACGTAGTGTCTGAAATCAATCCCTTCTTGCTTGGTCCTGGATCAGTGGTAGATTGCCCTGTTACCGCGAGAACTAATGCTGCCGCAAATCTCTTGGATTTCTTTCCCATTTGGCTTGAATTTGTTGCTTCGACGGAGCTCTACGCAAGGAATAAAATGAACGTAACACCGAGAATAGGTGGTGTGAGCCAATATGAAAGAGTTATATCAATTAATGAATAACGAAAGATTAAAATAATACTGTCGCAGATACAATCTCAGTGGAGATCTCGACATAACTGCTTCATTAATTGGCCACTTTAACCTGTTAATCATTTTAAATACCCATCATATCGTTTATATGACGAATGATTCATTCAAGCGTGGCTTGAGTTTTTTGGTGGATAATCACAAGTAAATCGCTATCGGGAACGAGAAGGCTTTTAATAATAATCTAAAATAATGCATGCAAGCCTTTTCAATCTATTTTGAAACTCGTGCCTTGCTTTATTGGATCGCAATCGGAGATGTTCTTAGGTAGTAATATTTATGTCATTGCAAAATCCCTGATTTCCAATGGCGATACACCTTATCGCATCGGGAGGTTTTAAAGGTGTCTTAACATGTGGTGCGCTACATCCCCCGATTGCCGATAGTGATATCGCATCGGAGAAATAGTGGGAGGGTCTTTTGTTATACTTGCTTGCCTTTCCCGATAACCGATAGTTATTCACTTTTTGGATTAGGGTAAACCAATGGGTCTTTGCATTATGTATTCCTTGTTGTTGCGATATGCGATCTTGCGATTGCTTTATCGCAATAATAAAGAATTATATATTTATTTCATAAGACCGATTCATATTTGTTCAAAAGGTTTATAATATATCATTTCCTTTGGACCTTTTGATGAAGGATGAGTTGATACCAATTTTATTCACACATCTATATTTAAAAGGGACCCATTTCATATTATGGTTAAAAAGAATTTTTTTTTGAAATGGGGGGTTGTTGTACAGCACGACAATTGGCGATTCACTGGGAGAAACAGTTATCTCTAAAAAATATTGAAATACTTAAACTTTATTTATATAGAAATCTTATCTAAGAGGAGAATTCTAATATAACTAGGTATACATAAATTCTAAATCTAATAATAGCTATTTTTGCTAGTTTATTTTCTTGTTAAAATTAAATACATTCTAAGTTCTAAATTAGCCTTAATTGGTTGATAATGATAAAACAAAAACCTTTCCAACTTAGATTTATAATGACTCATTTGTCATAGGTAGAGCCTCTGCTACCAGCAAACGTTTATAGTCTCGACAGGTTTACCTTTTAACCATTTAATCGTCCATTATCCCATCCATTTCAGAGTATAATTAAAAGAATGAATCCAAAAATATGCCTTCATATTTTGTATCTCTTTTTCTTTTTCCTGATATTGCAAGATAAAAATCCATTGTCCTGGTTTGGTGGCCAGCTGTTTGATAATGCCATTCACTGGTTGTAATTTAATTGAACAAGCTGGCTCGTGTTGAGACCCTTTGTCTTATAATTATAAGCCATTACCCTATTTTGGTATGCAGTATTGGTAATGTCAGTTGAACTATTCCCCAATGATCATGGTAAGCAGGCTTGTAATAAGACCCCTTATCTTTTATATCAAATATATTTTAGAATTACACTCTGAGTAATCATAAACTTTGTGATGAATGGATGGACAATTTTCTCCTTAAAAGAGAGCAATGGATGACAGGGTAAGAGTTGAAGATGCTAAGATTGAATCAGTTTCTATTTTTATATTGATAACCGTTTTTGGCCATTTGAAAACATTAAAATGATTTATAGTACTTCTAAATCTCGAGAAGATTTCACAAAAATAAAATGGGGTTTCATAATCTAAATATACCTAATTTCCTAGAAATTTTCCTTTTGTTTAAGGTTTCCATTTTAAAAGTAAATATCAAAACTATTTCTTTTGAGCAACTTTTTCAATATAGCAAAGGCCAATGGAAGATATCTTACAACTTTATTTTCCAATAATCCTAAAAACTATGAACACAAATTTTGCTGAAAATTGAATATTTACAAAAGGAGAAGGGATTACCTCCTCAATTGAAGAATTTTTTCACGATAAGGCCATTAACAGGGAGAGAATCTCTCGTACCTGATAGATCTTACAATATGAAAGTAGAATGGCCTATCTTCTCGTTGATTTGAAATGGTCTGAGCCACATTTTCTGGAACTTAGTGTATTTTCCTTTATCCTCATGGGCTTTGTCTCATTTCAGAACTAGATCACCAACTTGTAATTGTTTTGAACTGGATGAAGTTGAATCAAAAGATGACTTGATAATTTGCTGATTTTTTGCATGTATAATTCTGGCCTTTTCCCTTTCTTCTTCTAATTTTAAAATTTGATCATGTTTTAATTGGATAGAAGATGAGGGACTTTCTTCAATAAATTGCACTAGGGCTAGAGATGGAAGTAATAAATTGGTTGGTAGGGCTGCTTCCTTCCCATATACAAGATTAAATGGAGAAGTACCTATGGAAACCTTCTGTTCTATTCTGTCAGCCCATAGTGAAAATATCAAAGATTTATGCCAGTTTTTATGATTATGCTCAATAGTTCGCTTAATGATTTTGACGAGATTTTTATTCGTGGACTCTGCTAAACCATTACCTTGGGGATAGTGATTCGCAGAATATTTCAATTTAAACCCTCTTTTGATAGCGAACTCAAACATAGAATTTCCAGAGAAATAAGATGCATTATTGAAAACAAGAGCGTTTGGAACACCAAACCTGGTAATAATGAATTGATCTATAAACTCTATAATTACTTCAGAGTTTGTTGTCTTCAAAGGAATTTCTTCAACAAACTTAGTAAAGTAATCAGTAGCAGTAAGGATATACTTATGTTGTTTGGATGACTGTGGAGTGATTTCCCCAATGATATCCAATCCCCATTGCTCGAAAGGTTGTTCAATGTTGACTGGTTGCAAAGGGAAACCTGGTTTTCTTTGTCTTCCATTGGAGATTTGACAACTTCGGCATTTCCTTACGTATTCATGAGTATCTCTGAACAGGGTGGGCCAATAATATCTAGCATGAATGATTTTGTGGGCTGTTGTATCAGCTCCAAAATGTCCTCGTGCTGGTCTGTCATGTAGCTCCTGCAAAACTTTTTGTGTTTCAGGTTTTTCTAGGCATCTTAATAAAATTGAATCATAATTCCGCCTAAAATGTAAATCATCTACAATTATGAAGTTTTTCGCTTTTAATCTAATGGCACGTTTGTTTTTATAGGAAAGATTAGAAGGTGCGTATCAATTTTTTAAATAGAAAATCAAATCTGCATATTGTGATTCAGGATCTGTGATACTTATCTGATTGATTTCTTCAGTGCGTTCTGTACCTTCTGATTCTTGAATATTGGATGCTCCTGCTAATAACTTGCAAAAACCTTGGCCTCTGACAATCTTTGCTGGCTTGATTTCTAAGTCATATTCTTGTAATGTTGTGACCCAATTTTCCCTTTTTTCTCCTAATTCCTTCTGAATTAATAATTGTCTTACTGCTAAAAAAGGAACTATAACTTTTGTGTGAGCTTTTAAAAGGAAGGGTCTATAGTGTTTAACAACTTTGTACACAGCAAAGGTTTGCTTTTCAACTTCTGAATAATTAAGTTCAACACCTTGAAGATTTGAACTATAAATGAAATTGGTGTCTCCAAGTTTTGATCATTAATCTGAGTCAGCACTGCTGCATAAGACGAGGTGGACGCGAGAGTATACAGTATGAAATGATTTGAAAATTTGGGAGTGCTTAAAGCAGGGGAATTAATTATTGATTGTTTGATAGAATCAAATGCCTCTTTTTCTGCAGATCCCCATCTAAACACCGAATTTTTCTTAATCATTGTTTGCAATGGTAAAATAATCTGGGAAAAATCTGGAACAAATCTTTTAACAAAGTTAATTTGACCCAAAAATGACTGCATGGATTTTTTGTTATGAGGGAATGGAATATCAGAAATCTTTTTAATTCTATCTGGATCAATATAAATACCATCTTTGGAAACAATGAATCCCAAGAGATTTCCTTGATTAAGAGAAAAAAATGACTTTTTTGGATTGAGCGAGATACCATACCTTCTGCAGCATTCAAGGATTTGTTTTAAATCATGTAAATGATTAGAACTTTTATTGGAAAATATAGTAATATCATCTAAATAGACAACTACTGTTTTATTGATCAATCCTTTGAATGCTATATCCATTGGTCTTTGGAATGTAGCTCCTGCATTGATAAGTCCAAAAGGCATTTCTTGGTAAGCATAAGTTCCCCATTTAGTTCTGAAGGTAGTTTTAAGCCTGTCATCAGGATGGACCAAAATCTGGTTATACCCTGAAAACCATCTAAAAAGGACATTAACTCAGAACTAGCTACTGAATGGAGTATCTGCTCCATGGTAGGCAAAGGGAAGTTATCCATTTCACTTGCTTTATTAAGATTTCTGAAATCGATGCAAATCCTAATGTCACCATTTTTCTTTCTAACAGGCACCATATTGGAGACCCAGTTTGAATGTCGGATAGGAAAAATGATCTTAGCCTTCAAGAGTTTATTTAGTTCGTTTTTTTTTTTACTCTCTGGGCTAGGATGGATTTTCCTTAACTTCTGTTGGACTGGTTTTTGTTTAGAAAGCATTGGAATAGTATGCTGAATGACCGATGCATCATATGTTTTTAAATCATCATATTTCCAAGCGAAGACATATTTATTTTTTCTTAATAACCTAATGAATGCTGTTCTTTCTTCCAAAGAAAGTCCTAATCCCAAATTGATGTTTTGAGGGTTTTCCTCAGTACCTAGGTTTCTCAATTCAAATCTTAAAGTGGAACTTTGGAGCTTTGAATTGGTGACTTGTTTAAACCTGTCTTTAATATCATAAAGATCTTCTAGCTTAACCACTGGTTTCGATATTGAGTTTTCTTCCTGTTGTTCCTTCATTTGAAGGTCATGATCACTTTCATCAATGATTTGATCATCGTAGGACTTGTCGAAAGTCAAGAAATTTAAAATGTCTTCGTCATGATTGAACACTCGCCAATTGGTGACATTGTCAGGAACTGATGGTCGAAAAATTAACTCTACTGAAAATCTGTCTGGGCTGTAATCTTCGGAAGGTAGGAGTTTAGAAGCAACATTAGCTAGCAAGTTTGCTGCTACATTCTGGGATCTAGGGATAGGAGAAATATTGAGTGCTAAAAATTGAGATATGAGTTCCTGCACCAAAGACTGATAGTGTTTGAGATGACTATAAAGACAGCGAATTGTATTTCTAACTTGTTTTTTATAATTTCTAAATCACCAAACACTTTCAAGTATTGAACTTTAAGACCAATAGCTTTATATAGTCCTTGAACTAAGGCCTCATACTCAGCGGTATTATTTGTGCATTCAAATTCCAACCTACATGATAACATAGTTTTTTCTCCTTCAGGGCTAACTAAAATACACCCTGCTCCTGCACCTTCACTAGATTTAGACCCATCAAAGTATAGTGACCAAAATAAAGAATTATCAACAATTTTATTTACAGTTTTCTCAGCAATATTAACACATCTTGATCTATCGGTTTGTGAAAAATTTTCAATTTGGGATGTGAAATTATTTACTGAGAAAGGAGATAGTTGGGCAGTGAAATTGCCAAAGAATGATTCGGAAGAGTAATTCCCCAAAATATTATTATTAAATGCTATCGGTTGATTCTCCTATTCAAATTCAGTGATAGTATGGGTCATATGTTTTTCTCGATCAATTTTGATTTGATTTGGCTTTCCTTTATAGGGTAGCCACATATGGGACCAATCGGTAGAAATATAACCGTGGAGTTTCTCAGACCAATCCCTACTGAAGATTAAACCATAAAATTCAAGTATATCAACAATTAAAATATCCATTCTCTGAACAACTCGTGGATCAGCTAATAACCTAATAGTTACAGAGTTGATTTCCCCTAAAACCTGGACCTTTGTTCTATCCAACTGTACAATATGAATTGCAGACTTTTGGGGTTCAATGTTTAGTTTGGAACAAACTAAAGCTGGCATTATGTTAGAGGATGCCCCTGAGTCAATCAAATAGTTGTGTAGATTTCGATTATAGATTTCATAGGTCAAGAGAAAAGGGGGAGTATCGGAATTTGATCTGTCTCCGATTAAAACTGTATCAGTAGCTTCAATTCTACCAAAAGGTGGTTGACCTGAATCATTTGTAGCTTTAGAGATCACAACACTAGGAAGAGGTGAAGAAGGTACTGCATTTAGTTCCTTAAGAAGTAATTTCTGCTTACGTCTGAGTTTGCTCAGTTCAAACATAGTAATGTTTGCCTTTGACTTTTTCATATCATCAATAATATTGTAATCCATTGAATCCGAGACTACCAACGTCTTAGATGTTGAAGGTATATTTGAGGATGATGGTTGATTTTGGGATGTTGTTGCCGCCAATTTCTTTGTGGGCACCTTTTCTTTTGTAGTAGTGGTACCTGCACTCCTTTTCCTTGAAATTGACTAAACGGGTTCAGGAGTACCTTTACTCCTGGTAGTCACAGGGAAAGCTTCTTGTTCATTTTCTGTATCGGAGTTGGGTAAAATGAAGTCCCACATTCCATGGCATTCGACAACTTCCTCTTCTTCGGGTTCGTCGGATGGTAAGACTGCTTCATCTTCTTCTTCCTCTTCAGGATCTGAGTTTGCATTAGATATAACATTTGGTGGTTTTGACTCAGGTTTCTTAAAACTTCTAAATGGCTTCTTTGTTGAAGTTTCTGCTACTTGTTTTTGATTTCAACCATTTCATTCGACATTGTTTTGAGGACCTTTTGCAGACCCTCCATATCATATGGATCTTTAGGGGTTTTCTTCTTTGAATCATCTTTAAAAGAAACTTTTTTGGATTTTCTATCTTCAAGAGCGGCTTTCGTTTCTAAAGCAATAATGTGTTTCTCTACAGCAAGCGCTTCTTTCATGTTTTCAGATAAAGTTGGTTTTGCAGCTCTATCTACAAAATGGTTATATTTGAAGGTAGGGCTGTTATATACCACTCGCTTCTGATTTGCTCACTTGGCTTAGAGTCGATTGGAATCTTATTCAAAAGTTTATTGAATCGGGAGTTGAATTCCTTGATAGGTTCTCTAGATTCTATTGTAAGATTCGAAAGATCATTAATTAATGTCGCTAAAGATCTATCATCGCCATACTTAGTGAGAAACTATTCTTGAAAAATGTTCCAGCTGGTAATGGATCTAGAGGGTAGGGAAAAATACTAAGACCCAGCTGATCCGTGTAAAGTATAAGGGAAAATCCTAACGACAACATCTTCTTCTGTTACTCCTTTTAGATTAACTGATAACATGAAATTGTTAATATGTTCTTCGGCTAACGTTCCAGCATTTGGATTAAATTTCGGCAACCATTTCTCAGGATAATCTGGTAATGGATGTAATGGTGTAGGCATAGTGACTGCACCAGGACTATTCCATCGATTCTGAGCCATCGTAGAACTAATAACAATTGATATTGTCGATGAAATTCCAGGTGTTTGGGGAGGAGTTTGTATTGAAGATTGAATAGGTTGGGATGTTGAAGTTGGTGATCCCTACTAAACAACAATGTGTAATCGAGGAGTGGATGGTTGACTTCACATTGGAGAAGATGAAATGGAGGATGATGAAGAAAAGGTCTCACTGTCAGATCCTTCAGTGTTCTTTTTAGCCTTTTTCCTTTTTGGTAAAGGCAACTCAGTAGGTTCAATACCGAGCTTTCCGCTTTGAAGAACTGTGAGAGGGTGAGGTAGATTGAATTGTGAAGTCTCACTGCCTTGAGATAATTCAGATTTCTGTGGTGATATCGAAAATCCTTGAAGTTTCTATATGAGAGAGTGAACTTCAGGAGACGCAGGACTTAATTGATATGGAGTATGATGGGATTGAGCAGTGGTAGTTGATTCCTCTTCTTCTCGTTTGAATACTGGTGTTCCAAAATGCAAACAGGAGGTCCGAGGTGAGGTGGAGGGAGATTTACTCTCAGAATGGTCTATAGGTTTTGATTTTCTCGCCATTCATAGTTCATGCCCTCCTTCTAGTGCCAAAAATGTTGATGCCTCAAAAATCACTGCAACAACATCGGGGAAAACCACCCGATCTAGACCTTAATGCAGCTCCTTTTCCGTTTGGTGTGGTGGCTCCGACTGGAGATAATGGGACCAGTTTCCCAATGATGGATAAAAAGGGGATGGATTAATAAGTGGTTTTCTAATAAAATGGTAATGGATGAATGATTTAATCTAAAAGTAAAAATATGAATAACTATCCGATCCTGGGAAATTTCTATTTTTAAGTGTAACGTTTGATAATCTCTATCCACAAACAAGCATATAGATGACTCTATTTGGTAAACAAAGACATTCATTCATATAATAATTACTTTGTTCAAATAGTTGAACAAAGTAATCAATAAAACATTATTACACTTATCCTCTATATATCACTGATACATATATGAATAAAAGAATAACATCTCTTAAATATCCAATAGTGAAAAATATAAGGAGTGATGTTGAAAACACATACATATATCCAATGATCACAAGAGTAATCAAATGACAATTCACATAAAAGAATGAAACAAGATCATAGATAATAGTACCATATGTGTTGTAAGTCATTCCCAATATCAATCGCATTCGAATTCCTTTTTCCAACTTAGAGATACTTTCACATCAAGGTAATAATGCACATCCCATAAAAGCTTTCTTTGTTAGAATTTGGAATACTGGCCCACTCTTTATAAAAAAATATATATACCGGAAGCACAATAATGAAACTTCCAGCTTTGAGTCTTATACAAAAACTGAGGACCCTTTCTAAATGCATGAAGGGGTCTATAAATACTAATTAAGCTAACTAACTACAAAAATAAAATGCTATTTAATTGGTACAACTAAATCTTGAATATCTTCTCCACAACAGGTTTGTTGGTAGTCAGCAACATGATTCATCATTTTGGCTGTTCTCCTTTGATATGAGTTGGCATATTGCAAGCATCAGTTCGAATTCTGGAGAGCGACTGAGACGAGAATGGAGCTGAGCTGAGTATGTGGCATCATGTATTTTGGGAATGATACAACCGATCGCATCGGTTAAACACTTGAGGACGGCCCTCTGACTGTATGGTTTTACTAAGAAAAACCAATAGGTATCCCAAGTTAAACTTTGGATGCCTGCGATTAACCTTCCATTCTTTTCCAACTCTTGATTGCATGCTTGCTCCAATGTCTTAGCTGACAGCAATTTACCAGGGGTACATGGTGAAATCATATTAGACAGATAGAGAGTGTTATTTGTTAACTTAACTAAGTTACTTGTAGATAATCTACATCTGGAAATCTCTCTCTCTACTTTCATCAGCTGTGACTGCCATTCTAAGAACAAGATCTCCTTGTGTGATTCTAGGATTTTGGGTAGATTTGCTGCCTGCCCCTCATTGGTGTTTTGCCAAGCAAGAAAATTTGTCAGGGTCTCCTTCGCCTGTTCCAAATCCTGTCTAGCATCAACTGATTTGTCAACTATTGATGCCATTATATCACAAAGGGGCTCAACTAGAGAAATGTTATGACATAACAATATTAACTGTGTCACCAATGCCTTGTTAATTTGTAGCACTTCGGCTCTGAAATTGGCAGGTTGTGGAAGACTCTTGAACTTCTATACTTGAAGTGACAGCTGAGCGATTTGCTCATCTTTCATTTTCGCCATTAGTTCATTCATCGTCTTTAATCTTGCCAATGCTTATGATAATTCTTTCTGCTTTTGTATTGCGCTTTAGTCTATTCTCTGTTTTTCTTCAAGCAACTACTTATTCAATTGATTTTTTAATTGCTGCTGTGTTGATAATTGATGTTCCAACTATTCAACTTTCTGTTGTGCTTCGGATAGCTGTGTTTGCAACAAAAGAATTGCTTGGTACTTTTTTTTAAGTATATTACTCACTTCCGATGCCTTGTCCATAGTGGCTGCCGAATAAGCTCCGACATGTTGAGAAAGCTTCATTAGGTCATCGGAAGGGTCAAACTCTTCTTTCCAAACTACATTAGTTGTCTCCATTTTCTCTGGAAATAGGGAAGGTTGATCAAGTCTTCTCCTTTTTCGCTGTCTTTTCACTACAACCCTATGTTTTGGACTGTAAAAGACATCTAATGGAGGTATGTCCTCCGCCTGCAAAATGATTTGATCAGAGAGATCTTTTGGAATTATTTCTAAATCCGTGCTAGGGGTTAGGCCGCTAGTTCCTTCATTCGAAACCTTTGTTGACGCTGTATCCTGTGTATCTGTTACTTTGGGTGTATTGGCACCTTTTGGACCTTCCAGGTTACTTATAATGGAGTCATTACTGCCATTCTTGGAGTAGTTTAGGATCAATCTGGGTATCCATATTAACATTTTCACTGCCCTTATCCTACTCCTTTTTCTGCTCTTCCTCGTGCTCTTTCTCCTGTACTTTTTCTTATTCTTTCTCCTGCTCTTTCTCTTTATCTTTATCGGGAATCTTTGATGAAGCAGGAGGTTTGTCAATGAGTTGTTGTTCAGACTCGCTTGATTGTGTTGTCGGGGCAGTAGCTAATAAGTCCAGAGGTAGAGTTTGCAACCTCTGTTCTATGAGCTTATTGAATTCTACTAGCCCTTCATCACTATATCTCATTTTGGCCAGTGCTTGTACCTGGAATAATGACTCTGCCGAAGAAAACAAGTCATCAAAATCATCTTCCTTATGATCAAACATTGTGAGTTTGGCCTGTTCAAGCACATTGTAGACAACTTTCCTTGGGTTGAATTACCTATTAGGAATGGTTGCAGGGTTTAGCATGTTTATTTTCTCTGCTTCCTTCTCGGCATGCTTGTAGTCGTGCAAAGTATAAACATCGCATCTCAAAGGAAAAGTAGGCCCCTACTTTTTTGAAATCCTAAGAGTCTTTGATGTTCCTACGGTCATAATTTGATAGGATAATTCTCGGGCTAACAACTTGTCAGGTATGTACAGAGGAAGGACATGAAATCTTGCAAGGCTGCCAAAAAACCTTATGTATGTGAACTTATCCTCCCCAAACCAGTTTCCTAAAGCGGTTAGGTCAATCTCTGCTTGTGAAGAAATCTTCGAGGCAGGCTTGTCAAAAATGGCACGGTAAATAGGCAACATAAAACCATTACAAATTTGGTGTAGGTGGTCCTTATAGTGTTCTTTCCATAGCTTTTGGTGATAAATGTGAATTGGCATGGGGTCTTGTGGAGTCCATCTCCACCCCAATACAGGAAATTTAGAGTTGAAACAAAGAGTATCTAAAATATAAGCACTAAAATAAAACAGAGGAATAGACCTATCGGTCACACGAGTTTTATTTCTAAACTAAAGAATTGCAGTGGCTAGTTTATCTGGCAATATATTTCCCCCATGCATTATCTCACTATTAACTGCCGCTTCCATTAAAGGAGCCATTTCAATAGTGAATTTTGCAGAATCATGTAATCCCCAAATCCTACGCATCACTGCCCCCGCGTAACAGTAAGGAGAACATAATGAATCTATAGAGTACTTACCTGAATATTCATGTTTGTGCCTTGTGGGGTTCTATCTCCATTCCCGAATTGGGGCTGATTCAGTTTCATTCTCACTTGTGAACTTATCAAGAAATTCTTTATTGTATTTCTTTTGTGGTTCGGGAAAGTGATACACTGTGCAAAATGTTCTGTTTAAAATAGGGATTTCCTCTACTGCCCATCGCACTACATCTGTATACAGAAGAATTTTTTCTCAAGCTGCTATTCGGTGTAGATATGAGTCAGCTAAGTCCTTCAGGGAAGCCTCTGATTTTCTAGTTGAATCTGCAGTAGCTTGCACTGGTACTGTTTCAGGCTCCTCTGCTTCAATTAGATTATATATGCTTTGCCAGCTTGTCTTTCCGAGGCCAAGACACGCAGTGTCTGAAATCAATCCCTTCTTGCTTTGTCCTGGATCAGTGGTAGATTGCCCTGTTACTGCGGGAGCTGATGCTGCCGCAAATCTCTTGGATTTCTTTCCCATTTGGCTTGAATTTTTTGCTTCGACGGAGCTCTGTGCAAGGAATAAAATGAACGTAGTACCGATAATAAGTTGTGTGAGCCAATATGAAAGAGTTATATCAATTAACGAATAATGAAAGATTAAAATAATATTGCCGCAGATACAATCTCAGTGGAGATCTCGACATAACTGCTTCATTAATTGGCCACTTTAACCTGTCAAATCATTTTAAATACCGAACATATCATTTATATGCCGAATGATTCATTCAAGCGTAGCTTGAGTTTTTTAGCGGATAATCACAAGTAAATCACTATCGGGAATGGGAAGGCTTTTAATAATAATCTAAAATAATGCATGTAAGCCTTTTCAATCTATTTTGAAACTTGCGCCTTGCTTTATTGGATCACAATTGGAGATGTGCTTGGGTAGTAATATTTATGTCATTGCAAAATCCCCAATTCCTGATGGCAATACACCTTATCGCATCGGGAGGTTTTAAAGGTGTCTTAACATGTGGTGCACTACATCCCCCGATTTCCGATAGCGATATCACATCGGAGAAATAGTGGGAGGGCCTTTTGTTATACTTGTTTGCCTTTCGCGATGACCGATAGTTATTCACTTTTCGGATCAGGGTAAACCAATGGGTCTTTGCATTATGTATTCCTTGTTGTTGCGATATGCGATCGCTTTATCGAAATAATAAAGAATTATATATTTATTTCATAAGACCGATTCATATTTGTTCAAAAGATTTATAATATATCGTTTCCTTTGGACCTTTTGATGAAGGATGAGTTGATACTAGTTTTATTCACACATCTATATTTAAAAGGGACCCATTTCATATTATAGTTAAAAAGAAAAATTTTATGAAATGTGGGGTTGTTGTACAGCACAATAGGTAGGAAAATTTTGTTTCCAGCAAGATATAAGGAGAATGCTTTTATAACTATTATGTTAAATGTTGTTGAACCCTCTGGTTATAAAGAAGCTAATCAATATAGTATATGGAGGGCAACCATGCAAGAGGAATATGAATCAATACTTAAAAAGAAAACATGGGATCTTGTTGAATTACATGAAGGAAAACAACCCATAGGATGCAAATGGCTATATAAGCCTAAATTTAAAGTAAATGGGAGTATAGAAAAATATAAAGCTAGGTTGGTTGCACAGGGGTACTCAGAGAAAGAAGGTATAGATTATGCGGAAACCTTTGCCCCTTTAGCTAAATCAAACACAATTAGAATGTTAATTGCTTTAGCTACCAAAAATCATTGGATGATACACGAGCTAGATGTGAAATATGAATTTTTAAATGGGGAATTAAACGAAAAAGTGTATTTAGTGCAACCTGAGGGGTTTGTTAAATAGCGGGAAGAACATTTAGTCTATAGATTGAAGAAAGCATTGTATGGACTAAAACAAGCACCCAGGTCATTGTCTGATAAAATTGATTCACTTTTCCTACAACATAGTTATAAAAGAAGCAATAATGACCCTAATCTATATATCGTGTTTGGCAAAGAGGGGCAAATTGTTTTGATTTCTTTATATGTAGATGATCTTATCATTACAGAAAATGCAGATGAACTCATTAAAGAAATCAAAGAGCATATTTAATAGGTTTTTGAGATGAAAGACCTTGGAGAGATACACTATTGTTTGGGTCTATAAGTCTAGAGGGATTATGACCAGACTTTTCTGTCACAGGGTAAGTATGTCAGGAGTTTACTGAAAAAGTTCAGAATGGTTCAGTGCAAAGCTGCAGTAGTGCCTTTACAACAAAATACCAAACTTCAAAATGGTGATTGTTCTAAGGAGGCAGATGCAACATTGTATAGACAACTGGTTGGGAGTCAAATCTACTTGACTAGAACTAGGTCAGATTTGGATTATGTAGTCAGTGTATTGAGCAAATTCATGTCAAAGCCTCTTGAGAGTCACTGGGTAGTAGCGAAAGGCATCTTAAGGTATCTTCAAGGAACCTTAGACTATGGTATAAATATACTGATTCGTGTGATGTTAAATTGATAGTTATTTCAGACTCCAATTGGGCTGGAAATGTAGATGACAGATGATCCATAACAGGCTATGAATTCAACATTAGGTCCAGGGTCATTGCATGGAGGAGAAAAAAGAAAAACACAGTGTCCTTGTCTTCAGCATAAGATGAATATCAAGCCATGTGTGCAACAACTTGTGAAACAGTTTGGTTGAGGAGACTTCTCCATGATGTTGGAGAGGAACAAAAGGTTGCAACAGTTATCAAATATGAGAACTAGAGCTCTATCAAACTTGCAAATAATCCAGTATTTCATAAAAACACAAAGCACATTGATACACAGTTTCATTTTGTCAAGGAGAAAGTTCAGTCAAAGGAAATCCATATTGAATATTGTAATACATGTGACAATGCTGTTGATATTTTCACTAAGCCTCTCGGTAGAATCAAGTTTGAATTGTTTAGGGAAATGTGAGGAATACTTGTGAATCCCTTACTCCATTAAGGGGGAGTGTTGCAGATAATGGAGAAATGTAATTTAAGAGAGAGTTGGGTGACAGGAGCCTTAAATTAGGAATTTGTTCCTATTTCCTAGGTATATGTTCTAAATTCCCTATTTGCGTGTTTATTATATATTAATTATTTGTAATGTGATTAATGTAGAGCGTTCTGCCGAGGCACTCTCCAGGTAAATCCCTCACCTGAGAGCTACTCAATTTGATTAATAAAGTTGGTTCTTCAATTCTTAACATATCTATGGTCATGCATGGTGTAATTTGATTAATCCCTCTTCTTGTAGTCTTTCATTTCTTGGATTTTTGAGTTTTCTATTTCACATTTACAATATGGTGAGTACAAGTAGCTCAAGGGTGAAAAAGGCATAAGGGCCCTAATCAACCTTCTAGTTTTAGAGTCCTAGATCCCAGTTTTTAGTAAAAAGTTGAGTGAAATTTATGTGAAATTCTTTCTTAGAGAAATTTAATGAGAGATACAAAATGTAAAATAAGGAGTCATGGTAGAAATATATTTTACAATAGATGCAAAGGTTGAAGAGGAGGTTGGAGGTTGGTTTCTAGAAATAGGAAACACTAAAACATGAAAATCACTCTAGCAGCTAGGGTCATTCGTATTTTGGATGAAAATCATTTTGAAGATGAAAAGAACCATCTGATGAATGTATCACAAAGAATGGATACAAAAAACACCAAGTGATCAAAGCCTTTAAGAATGTTGACAATCCTAAAAACAAAAAGCCACTAGATGATTATTTAGGCAAAGTACACCTACCTTACATATTAGGCACAATAGATAAAACTATGCACATATTAAAAAAGAACAAAATTAAAACCACTTTTAGACCCATGAAAACCATCAGTGGATGTGTAAAATCGGTCAAAGATCTTGTTGATCCCCAAATGCCACAAAGGAGTCTACATGGTTCTGTGTCCCTACGGAAAAACATACATCGGAGAAACTGGTCAATCTATCCATACTAGAATTCAAGAACATGCTGCCGATATAAGACATAACCGCTCAAAGACCTTAGCTCTGGCTAAACATTCCAATAAAACCAATAATCACATATGCATTGAAAACTCTAAAGTATTAGCCAAAATTGATCATTATCACCAGAGAAAACTAAGAGAAGCCATAGAAATAGGTATAAACCCTAACAACCTCAATCGAGACGAAGGATGGAAAATAAGTGACAATTGGATTCCTACTTTAACATCCTAAAACACCCTCTCCCAACTCAACCCTTCCCCAGTATGCTTGACCAACCTCCCCAACCTTCTCCCTCGACACTTCACACGAGTACTAAATACTTACCCTAATTTCTGATTCTTAAAATTAAGAACATTAATTTACATCTGAAACCAAAAAACTATGAATCTTAGATTACTAATATCAACATTAATATTAATTAACATTAATACCTTTTACAACCATAAATTATATCTTAATCTTAATTTACATTCTTAAAAATAAAAAACATTAATTTACATCTTAAACTAAAAACTATGAATCTTAGATTACTAATATCAACATTAATACCTTTTAGAACTATAATACCTAGTCATATCAACATAGATTAGAAGAATTCTATAAAGATTTCATTTTAGTAAACTAATAGAAAAATCACTAACTTTAACATTAATATTCATAGTATTTAAACATATGAACCATTAGATTAGAATTATTAAATAACCTTAGTAGTTAAAAAAAAAA
>APFE030269336.1:0-13122 GCA_000404065.3 Pinus taeda | reverse complement strand
AGAAGTTAGGAGTTTGAGTGTGTATATTTTCAAAGTTAGTTATATTGTTATAAGAGAATTTTTTGGAGGTAAATTGTATCATAGTTTTGAAATATCCAATTTTTTGAGTGGACACTCCATTCATCATTAACGGTAAAAAGAAGCTTTGATGATAAAAGAAAAAGTGTTGATAAAAATAAGGGTTTTCTAGAGCATATCTTGTTTTCATTGTGTTTGGTGTGTGATTGTATTTTTATTTTTATCTATTTTACGCATTTTATCTTTTACATGCATAAGAAGAAAATAATAATTATTATATACGGAATCTAGGAAATTAACTCTCATAGTATAGATTTTAGTATATTTTTATCAGATGAGCTGTGATGAACTGTTTAGTGGAATATCCATGGTAGTTTACAGATTAGCTAGTAATTTGCATTTATTTCTTACACTACTCAATAACTATTCATTGTCACTACTTAGTGATTATTCCTTAACACTACTCAAAATATATTCCATGGTACAATTCAAAAATTATTGCATGATGTACCATAGGATTTCAATATGTATAAAATATAAGTCCCAAGACATCAAACAAAGTTTTATAATAAATATCTTGATGCTCACTAAATAGGACCTACAATGATGGATGCAAGGGTTACCACTATAAAAAAAATATACCAACCCTCACCTGCAACCACCAGATAAAAAATTATTATCAATTAGCTAACACTCAGCAAATATGACCTACAACTAGTGTAGATCCATCTTAACTCTATACCTATCATGCATCGAGATGGATCAAATCTGTCAAGGCACAAATATTTCCTCAATTTGTTATAAACTAATTTTTTCCATCATTTGGGACTCGATCCTTGTTAGTGGATGATAGATTTAGAGTTAACCAAGTCAGTCTAAATCAAGTCAGGGCTTGAGCTAAGGGTAGGAGATAAATAACACATGCATAAGCCATAACAATAACGCCTTGAGGAAACTTGGTAATTCTATCAAGTGAAAATGGAGAACAACCAAAAGGTTCAATTTCTTCCCATGGTATCATGAAGTTGTCTTCTTACTATTTAGTGGCCTCTGATTATCCTATTGTTAGATGTTTTCTGAGATGGATATATATAGGTTCTTGATGTGTGTGTGTGTGTGTGTGAACCCATAATTCACCGTTGAAATCTTTTAACCAAAACCCTTGAGGTTGCAAACCTTTCCTCATGCTTTTCTAATTAAAAGATAAAAATTACATATAAGGAGTTGATCCCTCATGGCACATCATATATATTTATGTATAATTTATAATTGCTCTGGATCGATCTATTTATATATGTTTTATTATATTATTTATATATAAACAACACATCATTGAAATTTACAATTAATAATACGAAATTTGTTGGTCTCAACTACTTTGAGAGAGAGAGAGCGTTGATATTAAATAGTTTACTTAAAGTGGACATTGAATTTTTTTGTATATAGCTCACATTGAAATATTTATTATTGTTAATATTTTTTTAAATGCTATATGTAAACTCCAAATTAAGCATTGCAGGAATAACACATCTCCCATATAGTGTGAAGTAGAACCTATTAGCCGAAAAATATATTTTTTATTTTCTCACACTCTCTCTATAAAATTGATATAAACATTATTTTACTTAAAGTAGGCATTGAAATATTTTATATTAGGCTAATATCTTGGTGAATGAGTAGTTGCATTAATTCTTCTAGTTTAAAGGATCATGGTTTTGGTAGCTTATGGTATTATGCTTATGGATTGCATGTAATCAAGTCTTTGAAAGGACTGGGATCTTTCATTTTAATGTTCTTGTAGAGTTGAAAGCTCACTTGGTCACACTGGTGGGATTTGGTGAAGGGAACAATGAAGGCTTGTTTGGTCAAATTGGTAGGATTTGGTGAATGGAAAAAGGATATCTATGTCTAGTTTTTAGCTTAAGGGTTATGCATGGTAAATTTATGTGTGCATGATTTTTGTATTTTACTATTTCCTGTTAATTATTTCTCTATCATTGTTTATTCCTAGCCATTGTTGGAACTACGGTTGTGAGCTTAATATTGTAACAACAGAATATGGATATGCTACTTATTGGGAACACTGAGAGTGGGGGTGAATCAATATTTAATTATTTTCAACTATTTTTATCTTTCAAAACACTTGATGTACATAAATCATGAAACACAAAACATTACATAAAAAGCACTTATACAATTTTTCTTTGTATATATTTTGTGAACTTCCTTGTACAAATTAAGAATCAACTTACAACTTTCTTAGGAACCAACCTATAATAGATTTCATTATCCTAGCTAAGCATTAACTCAACAAATCTAAGCACCAACGTACATGAGACACTAATTCCCCTAGTTGAGCACCAACTGAACAAAATATAAGCACCAAACTATGTCTTCAAGTTGTTCCTTAGATTTATCATGAATAAATTATTGTCCTCAACACATCCTTCAATGAATTTTCATCTAAATATTCAAGCCTTAGGTTTATGCCTTCAAGCTTGATCACAACCACTTAACCTATACACCTTAACTTTGTTCTTTTCAACTAGGCATTTTGACTTGGCTATTTAGACTTGATCTCCTACATGTCAATTCTTTGTATTTAATCAAAAATAGGTATGCCCATTTGGCACTTCAACTTCCTTAACTCTTTCTATTCATTGTTGCACTGTCACTTCTTAGGCTAAATATATGTTCAAAGAGAAGGTTTGCCCACATGGTAGCTTGTAATCAACACTGTGGATTTATTTATGGTACATAATACTTTTCAACACAGTTGGAAATAATTTTTTTTACAACCTTTAATGTCTTATTCCTATGACCTATCAACCTTAGCACTACAAACTCACCTTATGTTTCCCACAAGCCTGCCACAAAAATTATCCACGATAGCCCCATTGTTACAACACCTTTGCGCACAATAGGGCTTGGTACTATCATCACATTAACATCACAACTAATTCAGGTAGAAAATACCTTAACACTTCCTTACCCAAAAAGAATTGACCTCCAAAGATCCCTATGAAAGTTGTCAAGCAATTTTGGCTACCTTAAAAATCATAACAAAACTTGGCCTATAACAAGACTGCAACTTTTCCCATAAACCAAACTTGAAATTGACCTTCAAAACACAAGAAACTAGCCTTCAAACAAGATTTTAACTTGACCTTCAATGCACTATAACTTGGAATTTAAACCATACTTTAATTCGACCTTCAAAACTCTAGGACCCGACCTTAAAACTAGGCCTAAACTTAACCTTGAAACACTAGAATTCACTCCCCATAACATACTTGAAACTTGGCCACTATAGGACTAAATTTCATCCTTCAACAAGGCTAAAAATTTCCATCAACAGGGCTAAAACTCAGCGTCTATAAAAACTCTACCACTCACCTTCTAACCAAGACAAAAATATATTCCCAAAGAGTGCCAAAAAACCTTCCAAGAATGTGCCAAAATAACTTCCCACAAAAGACCTCTTCAAATCAGCTTCACTTCACTTGGTTCATGAGGTATGAAACTTAGAATTGCTCCGATTTCTTAGACAAACCTATATTGGCTTGAGTAAGTGAATCCAAGGTTCCTCCACATAATTCCTATATATATTGCATTTGAGCCCCAAGAGCAGGGTTCCGTTACGCACTAGTTGGGTTGATTTGCCCACTAGCTGGGTTGACTTGTGAAACTAGTACAATTTACAATGAATATTCAAAAATCATTTCTCCTCAATTGTGAGGAGTTAGAGGGAGTGCCATATACCTTCAAAAATGTCTTGGAATAAGATTTTTAATCATATATATTATGCTCCCATTTGAGCTATGTAATTGGAGTAGAAATGCATCCAAAGATAGGGTGTCTAAATAGGGAAGAAAAAATACAAAAACAATATTTCTAGAAGGTATGCAATATATCTTTTAAAAGGTCTAGGAATATGCTATTCGACTATATAAATTTCTCTTTCATTTGGATGTCTCTTGACATCAATAAAAACCATTTTTGACACTACTACACACGGGTCTAAACTTAGAAATTTCTTTGAAGTAGTGGAATGGATTGGATGTGTTTGTGGAGAGTGTCTTTGTGGATAAGTGTACCATGTTTTTGAACTTGGAGGTTGTATTGAAAATATTTAACAAAATTACTCAATTAGATGATGTATCATGGATTGTTATGATCGTAGGGTATTCACATAATGGGTTTACCAAGGAGGTCATGAGGATTTATCAAGTAGTAGTGATAGAAGTAAAAGAAGCAATGCACATTATTTCCATGGAGTGATGAAAATGAGAACACTAAACAATTATAATGAATAATATTTATTTATTTATTTACATTATTTACATATGAATAAACATAGTCTGAAAGTAGACCTAAGTGATAAAGGGGGGATGTGTGTAACACCATCCTCCCACATTTACCCAAGTTAACTGGCCTACCGGGGTAAGCATGTGACAAAGAGTTACTATGATATGATTCAACTCCCTAAGTACAGTTAAGGAAGTGGAATCCACCAAACAAAAATTTCCAGACCTCCCTCGGGTGCTACAAGACCCCCAGGAGCTAACCAACCATCACAGGTGCCCAACCTTGAGTTAAATTTCTATTTAACTAAGCTAAAACCCAATCACTCCCATGAAAAACCCACCATGTGAATGTAACCCTCTAGTATCTCCCACAACAAGGCCTCCATGCAACTGTAGAATTTTTCACCTAGTTTTGTGCTAGTGACTGCGAGATTTAAACCAAATTTTCAGGCTAGTCTCCAGACCACTGCCCAAAACTTCATTAAACTTTCCAACAATGAATGTCACCAAGAAAAAATCCTTTAACAAAAAACTAAGACAAGAACTTGACCTAACCAGGCCTATCCATGACAAACATTTCATGAAACACATCATGAACATGTAATCTATAGGTGATAATTACATATATGAAAATAGGGAACTCATACTTATCTTAGAATCGTCAATAAGGTCTAATGCCCTCTCACAATAGCTACATTATGATCTATTAGGTCATTTCATTAACATTTAATCTACTAACCAAAACATGATGATATCCATAACTCAAATCTATCATTAATCATGCTTGTAACCAACACATAACCAGATAAACAAAAATAATATAACAACCATAATAGCCACATAATAACAAGTACATTTACACATAGAACACAACAGGAAAATATCTCTTATTAACATATGCAAATCCAACCAAGTCAGGGACTTCCACGTACCACCTGACCATAGATTGGACTGAACCAAATATTTCTTTCAGCCAATCACCTCCATGCCATATTCCAATCATGAATGTGGGATCTCTTGGAATAAACCAAGAAAACCAAACCAGGGCTTCCAGAGGCAAAACCACCTCAACCCTCAACTAGTGATGCCAAATCAGAGTCGGACATCACTAACCATCACCAAATTGGTGTCTATCCAAGATTTCCAGGGCTCTATAGTGTTTGTTCCAACCCGGCTTCCAAGACTAGTAACTCAACCCACAACTATGACTGGGCTTTAGAGCATTTTTCCAACCAAGGCTCTAGGACTAGTAACTCAACACACCAAGCACTCTAGAGCATTTTTCCAACCAAGTATTCCAGGACTAGTAACTCAACCCAAGTTTTTACAAGGCTTCTAGAGCGTTTGTCCAATCAAGGCTCCAAGAACTAATAACTCAACTGACAACCATAATGAACATGAGCACCAACTAAAATACAAAAAGGTAAAACCTGTAACAAGATGGCTATCTAGGAAATCGAAAGGCTAGGCAAAACCACTATTAATCCATGCAATCCTCCATGCCAATGAAAGATCATAAGAAAGAAACCCCACGGATGTACCATGCATGCCAAAGCTAGTAAGGATTGCATACATCCAACTCAATTCCTGCAAATAAATTTAGCTGTAGCCGATGATCCCACCATCCCCTTACATTTTCTTGATTTTCCTTTGCCTTATTACTCCAAATCCAAGGTATGCCAATGTACTCCAAGAATACTCAAAGTAACCAAGAGTATGAGGGAGATAATATAATGAGAGACCAACCCCAAAACCTATCAAAAGGCTATGAACTGATCATCAAAAGCCTTTTTAGCATTAACGCCTCCAATTTCTTCATTTTCCATTATTTTCCTTCATTTTCCTCCTCACATGCAAATATGTGACCTTTAACCTTCCTTTTCTTCTATTTTCCTTTATTTCATAAATATATACCAATTAATGCCTCTTTTCCTTTGCCAATGCCTTGGCCAATTTCCTTAGCCATAATAAACAAAAGTGACACCTACTAGGATGTTTTTCCCACCATTCAACTTGGAATATGTGTCATGTGACCTTGGTCTTATATTTTTTTACATCAATCTTTTAACTGGGGCTATTACAGAACCGTCCCCCTTGGGGGAACATCATCCTTGGTGTTCAATGACATCTATAACCAACAAGACCACTGAAAAGCAACACATACTACCTGTGGAGCTTTACAATACAACTCTTTACAGTATTTACAGTATCATCAGTTGAAAACATGACAAACATACTACTTACTGGAGATTTATAACATAGCTCATTACAATATTTACAATAAAAACCACATATATACTCATAGACATTTTCTTCAACCAACAAATAAACATACTTTCTATGGAGCTTTATAAATCTAGCTCGATACAATATTTGCAATAATATACATATATACACACATGCACATTGGCTCAACTAGAAAATAAAAGGGTACGATACCTGCATCAGCAACAAGGGAATCCAGAGGCTCAGACCTCCACCCTCAAAAGTAGTACTAGGATTCACCTCCTCCACAAGAAGTCCAGAATCCATTACCAAAGTCAAACCTACATCTAATGTCCAATGCTACAATCCTATGCCACTTGTCCTCTCAGTGAACAATTACCAGCTCATTGTTCCAAGGCACACTTTCAATGTTCATCTGATTCCATCTAATAATGCTAATGACCAAAATCAATGTATTCCCTAACCTTCCCTTCTCTGCTACATAGTCCCTCGGGAAATCCATTCACCTCATTCTATGCAGTCACACACCTTCCAAGTTTTGTGGGCATCCCATTCTCTGTTACATTTTCCCTTAGGTGACCCCTCCCTTGGCAAGATTTCCTCTTATCGGAAGGTCCAAAAAAAACAAAGCATATCCTTGCATCAAAACCATCATACCAGTCATAACATGACCATGGAAATCAATGGACACTATTGGGTACTAGTGGCCCACAATGGCCCTGCTCCTAAATTTCTTTAACAAAATACTGTTGCCTATTCAAATTCCTTTTGTTGTTGCTGCTAATTCTTGCAATTAGTTTCAAACACCCAAATCGGGAATTTCCATTCTTTCCCGTACCAAGAACATGATTTCCATTAGATTCAAAATAAATTAAAAATAAATTTCCATCATACCTCATTGGTGGCCCGTCAATAAGGTACACTTACAATTCTGTTTACTTCCTGTCACAACAAATCAAACTAGGTTTTTGATCAAACCATCATGTATAAACATATCACATCTGGTTAGTTCAAAATGCAACCAACATAATCAAAATCATATATCACATGTAACCATCATAAATCAAAGTCATAGGTCACATGCATAATAAAATTGGAATAAAATATTGATAGTTATCCTTTAATCGGTCCTTGCTTCTGCCTTTGTCATTTCTGTACACACACTGGATCAATTTCCACACCTGACAAGCACTTAGTTCCTTTGATCCTCTTCAATCGTGTACACATACATATGGTGTACATCACATGCATACAACCACACATGCATACAACACCACACAATACATTCACCTACACCCGAAATGCAACACATACACCTACACCAGATGTACAACAAAATAAATATATGTACACAAGTACACCACAATGAATACACATGTCACAATACAATGAATACACAATACACATAACACAATACCACATGTACTCAACACAACATGTACGACGTGTACACGATACCATATGTGCACAGTGCCACCTGCACAACGTGTACATTGCACATCATCTACAAAACACTACTTTCACAACATGTACAGATCACCACATGCACAACATGTTGATTTTCGAGTAGCTTGGGAGGTACTCCAAGCCCTAGGGTTCGAGGATTGGAGGGAAAAGTGCAACAAAAGTCACTTGTGGGCTTGGAACCCAAGAATGGGGTTTTTCACCCATTGTGATTTTGGGCAATTCCATGGAGCACTTTTTACATGTGATGGGAATAAATGATAGAGGGTGGAAAGGAGAATCCAATGTTAAATGATAGAGGGTGGAAAGGAGAATCCAATGCTTCAAGAATCATTGAATTCCAAGTTTTCCTTAGTGAGATATGAATTTTTTAATTTTATGGTTGGGTTTGCACATGAGAATGGGTCATCTTGGTGTTAAGAAGGCATGTGACAGCTATACAAGCCCAATGATGATGTTTGGAGGATCCCTCTCTATGTGTATATATAGGAGGTGAGATGAGGTCATTTCCTAATCCATTTTTTCAACACAAGGGAAATGTAGAATAGGAAAAGGAAACTCATTGGAGGAGGAAAAGACCTCTGTTTGGCCATAGGAGAAGAGGAAGACCAAATATCTCATCCTACAGGATGACCGAGGAGTTGGGCTTGAAGGCCAACTATGAAGAGGGGTTAACGTAGGTCTTTTGTGGTAGAAATGAGGTAAGGAAAATCTATTTTGTTTGGGCCCCTCGTACAAAGGTTGTTGTGGTAGGTCGTGAGCCTTACCGCCACAAAAAAGTGCATATGCAGGTGTGTTTTGGAACATATTCATGCCCATACCAACACCACATAAATAGGGGTGACTTCTTAGGTGAGTCCATAGTGATTAAGCATTTTTTGGGTGATGTTACAATGATTGTTGTAGTGTGAAAGTGCCTTAACTAGGAGCAATCAAGGATAGCGTGAGGCAACAAACTTGGAGGTGAGTTTTTCTTGTGTTGTATCCATGTTTTAGGATCAATTTGGATCAGTCTTTTTAGAATCCTTTTGGTGCCATTTGGAGGACTTTCCGTGGAGGTCAAAAGTCCATCCTAGGAGAAGAACTTGCAGTGAAGGATTGGGTGCCATTGATTTTGTGGGGGGTAGTGTGCTGGCTACCCAAAGTGGCCCTAGACAAGTAGTCTTGAAGTGATGAAGATAACTGAAGATTGGGGGAAGCTTGGAGCCTTATGCGTAGCTTTTTTATGGATGAAAGAGGCTACTAGAAGGGAGATTGGAGCACAGGTATTGGCTATCCTAGAGAGAAGATTGGATCAGCCCATGTACATGCAATAGAAGTGACTTGTAGAATTGTGAGGTGGCATCTCTCCTGAAGTCTCTATGTGTTGTCCTATGAAGGACTAAGGGGCAAATAGAGAGAAGTACATAAGTGAAGGACCCACAAGACAAGATACAACATAGAATTTGCAATAAAGATTTTCATTGTATCTTTTATACCATAGACTATTGTATTATTTAGATTGGTTTAATATAATGAAGATTGGGTTGTACATTATTGTACAATATTTTGCTAAAATTGTCTATCTTTATGAATTTGTGATTTACTGCTTTATATTTTCCATTGTGAAAAGTAGTTCTTGTTGAGATTCTTGGTTTAGTAGCATCAGATAATTTAAGATTCTAATCTAGACCCAACATCATGGAAAAAAAACATGGTATCAAAGCATGTCTAAGCCACTTTGGAAGTTAGTGAATCAGAGTTGTGCACAAGGAAGTACAACTTAAGAGGGATTTGGTCACATTGTAGGTGAAAATGTTGAATTTGCAAGATGGTATTTGGTATGAGGATAGCTTTGAGGGGTTGTCTAACTATAGTCCATGACAGGAAAGGATCAGGTTGGTCTTGGAGGTCAACAAGATCTGGGAGTTTTCCGAGAAAGCCATCAAGAAGCAAAGTGACCCAAAGGAGCTAGAAGTGTACGACGATTTGGATACGAGGGAAAGATTGATCATCCTTGATGGTGTGAAGGATTCCCTAATACCTCATTTGTTCAGGAATAACATTGCACATGAGATGTGGATGGCTCTTCAAAAAATTTTCCAAAATAAGAACGAGAACTAGATATTGGTATTGGAGGATAATTTGAAGTCCACCAAGATGATACAGGGTGAAGGAGTGACTTTGTATCTGAAGAGATTATCTTAGGTTAGAGATGAGCTTGCAATCATCAGTATGATGATTTCAGATTCAGATATGGTGAATATTTCTTTGAAAGGGTTCACTGAGGAATGGAAGCCCTTCATCAAAGGGATTGTTTCCATAGAGAAGTTCCCAGACTAGAATAATCTATGGGATGACTTAATTTAAGAATAGTTGTGAGACAAGGATTTGCATCCAAAGAACATGCTTCAGATGATGAGTAAACTCAAGAAGGGTAAGCAGAAGAAGGACTTGAGTAAACTCAAGTGTTTCATCTGTGGAGAGATGGGTCATTTTTCATCACGATGTCTGATGAAGAAGAAGAGAGATGACGAGAAGAATAAAGGAAAGTAGGTCACTGGTGTTTCCACTTCTGCTAAGATAGATAATCTCACTAGGAGGTTGGAAGAGGAGGACTTTTCTATGATCTCTCATTTCTTGCAGGGAAATATTGATGAGGATGGATGGTATATGGATAGTGGTGCGAGGAAGCATATGACATGGTCATTGGAGGTTTTGGAGACTCTAGATGAATGGGACTCGAAGTTGCACATGGTGTTGGGCAACAAGAGTTAGAAGGAAATCCAAGGATCAGGAGTGGTGTCATTCAGAATGGAGATAGCATGAGTGATGTGGGTCAAGGATGTACTATTTGTACCAAGACTCAGATATAGTGTTATTTTTGTCTTCATGATCGAGAAAAAGGAGTTTGAGGTCTTGTTCTAAGATGGGAAGGAAAGACTCATGCCTAAAGGCTCTAGCTCCGATGGGTTTTTTCTTGGAGTTAGAGTGCATGGTCTATATAGGCTAACAGATAAGCCTATGGATCATGGGAGGAAGGAGGTGGAGCAAGCGCAGGTGCATGATTCATAAGAGAAGGTATAGGTTCCCAAGAAGAAGGTCCAGGCTCTAAAGGCTCAAAGGGAGTCACGTTCTAGTGGGAGATTGTAGATTCAGAGGGAGACATTGTAGCCCAAGAAGAGAGTGTGGTTAGTGGGAAGTAAGGGTGCTTCCACATCTGGTAAGAAGGAATCGTGGAGGGATTGGAAAGTGATAAAGGAGTAAAAGAAGAAGAAATATGCTTCTAGTGATAGTGACACTTCTGAGAGAGGTATGGTTCATGCTTCAGGGATTGCTACAGTGGTAAGCACCAAGAGTTGGGTGAGTGTTGCAAGTAGTGATGATGATGATGAGCTACTTCCTAGTCTTGGAAGTACCTCCCTCGTTAAGAGGGAGTGTTGATTTTTTAGTAGCTTGGGAGGTACTCCAAGCCCTAGGGTTCGGGGATTGGAGGGAAAAGCGTTGGAAGAGTCACTTGTGGGGTTGGAACCCAAGCATGGGGTTTTGCACCCATCATGATTTGTGGAAATTCCTGAGCACTTTGGACATGTGATGGGATTAGATGATAGAGGGCAGAAAGGAGAATCCAATGCCTTAAGAATTGTTGAGTTCCAAGTTGTCCTTAGTGAGATATGAATTTTTGAAGTTTATGGTTGGGTTTACACATGAGGAGTATAGGTCATCTTGGTGTTAAGAAGGCATGTGAAAATTGTACATACCCCATGGTGATGTTTTGAGGAGTCCTATCTATGTGTATACATAGGAGGTGAGATGAGGTCATTTCCTCATCCATTTGTGCAACATAAGGGCGGTGTAAAAGAGGAAAAGGAAACTCGTTGGAGCAGGAAGAGATGTCTATTTGGATTCAAGAGAAGAGGAAATACAACAAGGAGGATAAGGGCTGCTTGGGAGCCTTTTTGTGGCTGCGTGGAGGGCTATCTCATACTATAGGAGGGCCAAGGATCTGGGCTTGAACGCTGAGTGTGAAGAGTGGCTAACACAAGTCTGTTGTGGAAAAAATGAGGTAAGACAAATCTGTTTTGTGTGGATTGTTGGTATAGATGTTGTTGTGGTAGGCCGCAGGCCTTACCACCACATAAAAGTGCATGTGTGGTAGTGTTTTAGAGCAGATTCATGCCCGTAACAACAACGCATAAATAGGGGAACCTTCCTAGGTGAAGCCACAATCATTAAGGGTAGTTTTGGTGATGTTATAGGGGAAGTTGCAATGTGCAAGTGCCCTAACTAGGAAAGGTCAAGGACAACATGGTACAATATACTTGGATGTCATTTTTCCTTTTATTGGATCCGTGTTTTAGGATCAGTTTGGATCAATTTGTTTAGCATCCTGTGGGTGCCATTTGGAGGAATTTTCATGGAGGTCAAAAGTCTATCCTAGGAGAAGAAATTGTAGTGAAGGATTAGGTGCCATTGATTTGGTGGATGGAAATGTGTTGGCTACCCAAAGTAGCCCTGGATAAGAAGTCTTGAAGTGAAAAATATAGCTAAAGATTGGGTGAAGTTTGGAGCATTATAGATAGCTCTTTGACATTGGATGAAATGGGATACTAAAAGGAGTATTGGAGCTCAGGTATTGGCCAGCCTAGAGAGCAGACTGGATCAACCCATGTACGTCTAGTAGAAGTGACTTGCAACAATGTTAGGTGGCAACCCTCCCGAAGCCTTTATGTGTTGTCCTTTGAAGGACTAAGGGGCAGCTAGAGAGAAATACATCTGTGAAGTACCGACAGGAAAATATACAACACAGAATATGCAACGAAGATTGTAATTATATCTTGTATACCATAGACTGTTGTATTATTCAGATTGGTTTAATATAACGAATATTGGGTTGTACATTATTTTACAATTGTAAAAAGAGCTTCTGCGTAAATCACATAAAAAGATCATTGTCGACGCGTTTCGAACCAACCAGTGTGGTTCATCGTCAGGACAACTTGAAGAAACAGATCTGGCCTAGCAAGTTAAATAGACTGAGCAGAGACTCCAACGGCTACATAACAACTATATTTGACTTTAGGACCTAGGTCATAATTATATTAATAAATTTAATCTAATTATTATT